>JAVSCE010017930.1:0-27216 GCA_032199065.1 Smutsia gigantea
AGACTGTTCATTTGGGAATGTTTTTCCTTCTTTAAAGAGGCCTGCATTGCAATATACTTTCCTCTTAGAACTGCCTTTGCTGCATCCCACAGAACTTGTGGCTTTGTGTTGTTGTTATTACTCTCCATATATTCTTATTCTTTGATTTCTGTTTTGATTTGGTTATTAACCCATTGATTAATTAGGAGAATGTTGTTAAGTCTCCATGTATTTGTGAACCTTTTTGATTTCTTTCTAAAATTTATTTCTAGTTTTATACCTTTGTGATCTGAGAAGTTGGTTGGTAGGATTCCAGTATTTTTGAATTTACTGAGGTTCTTTTTGTGGCCTAGTATGTGGTCTATTCTGGAAAATGTTCCATGTGTACTTGAGAAGAATGTGTATCCTGCTGCTTTTGGATGCAGAGTTCTGTAGATGTCTGTTAGGTCCATCTGTTGTAGTGTGTTGTTCAGTGCCTCTGTGTCTTTACTTATTCTCTGGTTGATCTGTCCTTTGGAGTGAGTGGTGTGTTGAACTCTCCTAAAATGAATGCATTGCTGTCTATTTCCTCCTTTAATTCTGTTAGTATTTGTCTCACATACGCTGGCGCTCCTGTGTTGGGTGCATATATATGTATAATGGTTATATCTTCTTGTCGAACTGACCCTTTATCATTATGTAATGTCCTTCTTTTTCTCTTGCTACTTTCTTCATTTTGAAGTCTATTTTATCTGATACAAGTACTGCCACACCTGTTTTTTTCTCCTTGTTGTTTGCATGAAATATCTTTATCTATCCCTTCACTTTTAGTCTGTGTATATCTTTCGGTTTGAGGTGAGTCTCTTGTAAGTAGCATATAGATGGGTCTTGCTTTTTTTATCCATTCTGTTACTCTGTGTCTTTTGATTGGTGCATTCGGTCCATTTAAATTTAGGGTGATTATCGATAGATATGTACTTATTGCCATTGCTGGCTTTAGATTCGTGGTTACCAAAGGTTCAAGGGTTGCTTCTTTAGTATCTAACAATCTAACTTAACTTTCTTGTTAAGTTGTAGTAAACACAGTCTGATGTTTCTTCATTTCTCCCTCTTGTTATTCTTCCTCTTACATTCTTTATGTACTGGGTGTTTTATTCTTTGCCTTTAGTTAGTATTTGGATGGTCTGCTTGCTTTCTTTGCTATGATTTTATTTTCTCTGGTGAAATCTTTTTAGCCTTAGGCGTGCTTCGTTCTAGAGCAGTCCGTTTAAAATATCCTGTAGTGGTGGTTTATGACAGGCAAACTCTCTCAACTTTCGTTTGTCTGGAAATTGCTTAATCCGTCCGTTATATTTATTTATTTATTTAATATAATTTATTTTATTATCATTAATCTACAATTACATGTGCAATATTACGGTTATTGAAGTACCCCCTTCATCAGGTCCCCCCCACCAACCCCATTACAGTCACTGTCCATCAGCGTAGGGAGATGCTATAGAATCACTACTTGGCTTCTCTGAGTTGTACTGTCCTCCCCGTGCCCCCCCAACATTACATCTCCTAATTGTAATGCCCCTTTTTCCCTCTTATCCCTCCCTTCCCGCCCATTTTCCCCAGTCCCTTTCTCTTTGTTAACTATTAGTCCGTTCTTGGGTTCTGTGAGTCTGCTGCTCTTTTGTTCCTTCAGTATTTTTTCTTTGTTCTTATACTCCACATATGAGTGAAATCATCTGATACGTGTCTTTTTCGGCTTGGCTTATTCACTGTGCATAACACCCTCTAGTTCCATCCATGTTGTTGCAAATGGTAGGATTTGTTTTCTTCTTATGGCTGAATAATATTCCATTGTGTATGTGTACCACATCTTCTTTATCCATTCATCTACTGATGGACCCTTAGGTTGTTTCCATTTCTGCCTATTGTAAATAGTGCTGCAATAAACATAGGGGTGCATCTGTCCTTTTCAAATTGGGCTGCTGCATTCTTAGGGTGAATTCCTCGGAGTGGAATTCCTGGGTCAAATGGCATTTCTTTTTTGAGTTTTTTGAGGAACCTCCATACTGCTTTCCACAATCGTTGAACTAATTTGCAGTCCCACCAGCAGTGTAGGAGGGTTCCCTTTTCTCCAAATCCTCGCCAACATTTGTTGTTGTTTGTGTTTTGGATGTTGGCCATCCTCACTGGTGTGAGCTGATGTCTCATTGTGGTTTTAATCTGCATTTCTCTGATGATTAGCGATGTGGAGCATCTTTTCATGTGCCTGTTGGCCATCTGAATTTCTTCTTTAGAGATGTGTCTATTCATGTCCTCTGCCCATTTCTTAATTGGATTATTTGCTTTCTGTTTGTTAAGGTACATGAGTTCTTTATATATTTTGGATGTCAACCCTTTATCAGACACGTTTTTTATGAATATATTCTCCCCTACTGTAGGATGTCTTTTTGTTCTACTGATGGTGTCCTTTGCTGTACAGAAGCTTTGCAGCTTGATATAGTCCCACTTGTTCATTTTTGCTTTTGTTTCCCTTGCCCGGCGAGATATGTTCATGAAGAAGTTGCTCATGTTTATGTCCAAGAGATTTTTCCCTATGTTTTTTTCTAAGAGTTTTATGGTTTCATGACTTACATTCAGGTGTTTGATCCACCTTGAGTTTACCTTTGTGTATGGGACTAGACAGTAGTCCAGTTTCATTCTCTTACATGTAGCTGTCCAGTTTTTCCAACACCAGCTGCTGAAGAGGCTGTCATCTCTCCATTGTATATCCAAGGCTCCTTTATCAAATATTAATTGACTGTATATGTTTGGGTTAATGTTTGGATTTTCTGTTCTGTTCCTCTGGTCTGTGTGTCTGTTTTTGTGCCAATACCAAATTGTCTTGATTACTGTGGCTTTGTAGTAGAGCTTGAAGTCAGAGAGTGTAATTCTCCCTGTTTTATTCCTCCTTCTCAGGATTGCTTTGGCTATTCGGGGTCTTTTGTGGTTCCATATGAATTTTAGAATTCTTTGTTCCAGTTCATGGAAGAAAGCTGTTGGTAGTTTGATAGGGAGTGCATTGAATCTGTAGATTGCTTTAGGTAGTATAGCCATTTTGACAATATTTATTCTTCCTAGGCAAGAGCATGGGATGCATTTCCATTTGTTAGTGTCCTCTTTAATTTCTCTCAGGAGTGTCTTGTAGTTTTCAGAGTACAGGTCTTTCACTTCCTTCATTAGGTTTATTCTTAGGTATTTTATTCTTTTTGATGGAATTGTGATTGGAATTGTTTTTCTGATTTCTCTTTTTGTTAGTTCATCATTAGTGTATAAGAAAGCAACAGATTTCTGTGTGTTAATTTTGTATCCTGCAACTTTGCTGAATTCGCATTTTAGTTTTAGTATTTTTTGAATGGAATCTTTAGGGTTTTTTATGTACAGTATCATGTCATCTGCAAATAGTGACAATTTGACTCCTTCTTTACCAATCTGGATGCCTTGTACGTCTTTGTTTTGTCCGGCTGCTGTGGCTAGGACCTCCAGTACTATGTTGAATAACAGTGGAGAGAGTGGGCATCCCTGTCTTGTTCCCGATCTTAGATGAAAAGCTTTCAGCGTCTCGCCGTTAAGTATGATGTTAGCTGTGGGTTTGTCATATATAGCCTTTCTGATGTTGAGGTACTTGCCGTCTATACCCATTTTGTTGAGAGTTTTAATCAGGAATAGATACTGAATTTTGTCAAATGCTTTTTCAGCATCTATGGAGATGATCATGTGGTTTTTGTTCTTCTTTTTGTTGATGTGGTGGATGATGTTGATGGATTTTCGAATGTTGTACCATCCTTGCATCCCTGGGATGAATCCCACTTGATCATGGTGTATGATCCTCTTGATGTATTTTTGAATTCGGTTTGCTAATATTTTGTTGAGTATTTTTGCATCTGTGTTCATCAGGGATATTGGTGTGTAATTTTCTTTTTTTGTGAGGTCTTTGCCCGGTTTTGGTATTAGAGTGATGCTGGCTTCCTAGAATGAGTTTGGAAGTATTCCCTCCTCTTCTATTTTTTGGAAAACTTTAAGGAGAATGGGGGTTATTTCTTCTCTATATGTCTGGTAGAATTCAGAGGTGAATCCATTAGGCCCGGGGGTTTTGTTCTTGGGTAGTTTTTTGATTACCAATTGGATTTCGTCGCTGGTGATTGGTCTGTTTAGTTTTTCTGTTTCTTGCTTTGTCAGTCTTGGAAGGTTGTATTTTATTAAGAAGTCGTCTATTTCTTCTATGTTTTCCAGCTTGTTAGCATATAGATTCTCATAATATTCTCTTATGATTCTTTGTATTTCGGTGGGGTCCGTCGTGATTTTTCCTTTTACATTTCTGATTGTGTTTATGTGTGTAGGTTCTCTTTTTCTCTTAATGAGTCTGGCTGGGGGTTTATCTATTTTGTTTATTTTTTCAAAGAAGCAGCTCTTGGTTTCATTGATTTTTTTCTGTTGTTTTATTCTTCTCGATTTTATTTATTTCTTCTCTAATCTTTATTATGTCCCTCCTTCTGGTGACTTTGGGCCTCATTTGTTCTTCTTTTTCCAATTTCAGTTATTGTGTCTTTAGACTATTCATTTGGGAATGACTTTCTTCTTTAAATAGACCTGGATTGCAATATACTTTCCCCTTAGAACTGCCTTTGCTGCGTCCCCCAGAAGTTGTGGCTTTGTGTTGTTGTTGTCATTAGTCTCCATGTATTTGTGAGCCTTTTTGATTTCTTTCTAAAATTTATTTCTAGTTTTATACCTTGGTGATCTGAGAAGTTGGTTGGTAGGATTTCAATATTTTTGATATTACTGAGGTTCTTTTTGTGGCCTAGTATGTGGTCTATTCTGGAAAATGTTCCATGTGCACTTGAGAGGAATGTGTATCCTGTTGCTTTTGGGTGTAGAGTTCTGTAGATGTCTGTTAGGTCCATCTGTTCTAGTGTGTTGTTCAGTGCCTCTATGTCTTTACTTAGTTTCTTTCTGATTGATCTGTCCTCTGGAGTGAGTGGTGTGTTGAAGTCTCCTAAGATGATTGCATTGCTGTCTATTTCCTCCTTTAATTCTGTTAGTATTTGTCTCACATATGCTGGCGCTCCTGTGTTGGGTGCATATATATTTATAATGGTTATATCTTCTTGTTGGACTGACCCCTTTATCATTATGTAATGTCCTTCTTTATCTTTTGCTACTTTCTTCGTTTTGAAGTCTATTTTGTCTGATACAAGTACTGCAACACCTGCTTTTTTCTCTTTGTTGTTTGCCTGAAATATCTTTTTCCATCCCTTCAGTTTTAGTCTCTGTATATCTTTGGATTTGAGGTGAGTTTCCGGTAGGCAGCATATAGATGCGTCTTGCTTTTTTATGCATTCTGTTACTCTGTGTCTTTTGATTGGTGCATTCAGTCCATTTACATTTAGGGTGATTATTGATAGATATGTACTTTTTGCCATTGCTGGCTGGCTTTAGATTCGTGGTTACCAAGGGTTCAAGAGTTGCTTCTTTACTATCTCACAATCTAACTTAACTTTGTTGTTAAGTTATTGTAAACACAGTCTGATGTTTCTTTATTTCTCTCCCTTCTTATTCATCCTCCTCCATTCTTTCTATAATAGGTGTTTTATTCTTTGCCTTTAGTTAGTATTTGGATGGTCTGCTTTCTTTGGTATGATTTTATTTTCTGTGGTGACATCCTTTTAGCCGTAGGTGTGCTTCCATCTAGAGCAGTCCATTTAAGATATCCTGTAGTGGTGGTTTATGAGAGGCAAACTCTCTCAACTTTCGTTTGTCTGGAAATTGTTTAATCCCTCCATCATATTTAAATGATAATCGTGCTGGATACAATATTCTTGTTCGAGGCCCTTCTGTTTCATAACGTTAAATATATCATGCCATTCTCTTCTGGCCTGTAAGGTTTCTGTTGAGAAGTCTGATGGGTTTTCCTTTGTAGGTGATCTTTTTTCTCTCTCTAGCTGCCTTTAATACCCTGTCTTTATCTTTGATCTTTGCCATCTTAATTATTATGTGTCTTGGTGTTGTCTTCCTTGGGTCCCTTGTGTTGGGAGATCTATGAGCTTCGGTGGACTGCGAGAGTACTTCCTTCCCCAGCGAGGGAAAGTTTTCAGCAATTATTTCTTCAAAAACACTTTCTATCCCTTTTTCTCTCTCTTCTTCCTCTGGTACTCGTATCATGCGAATATTGTTCCGTTTGGGTTGGTCACACAGTTCTCTTAATATTCTTTCATTCCTAGAAATCCTTTTATCTCTCTCTGCCGCAGCTGCTCTGTACTCCTGTTCTCTGTTTTCTATTCCATTAACAGTCTCTTGCATCTCATCCATTCTGCTGTTAAGCCCGTCGATCGCTTGTCTGATTTCTGCATTGTCTTTCCTCAGTTCCCTCACTTCCTCCCTCAGCTCTTGCACATTTCTCTGTAGGTCCATCAGCATGGTTATGACTTTTATTCTGAATTCTTTTTCAGGAAGACTGTGCATTTCCATCCCTTCAGACTCCCTCTCTGGGGTTGTCTGGTTGATTTTGGTCTGAACTATATTCCTCTGTCTTTTCATGGCTATAGAATTGGTCACTGATAGTTGCCACGTATGTCAGCTGGGCTCTTTAAGACTTTAAAAAGAGAAGAAAAAGAAAGAGAAAAAAAGAGAAGAAAGAAAGAAAAAAGAAAAAAAGAAGGAAAGGAAAAAACAAAAACAATACAAAAAGCAAAACAAAACAAAAAAAACAAAAAAAAATGCCCAACGGACGTAGATTCTGTGGGAATGCTGTAGGTGGCGCTATTGCCCCACTATTCCACAGCTGTGACTGCACCGCTCCGCAGGGCCCTTTATCGCTCTGGCAGGGGTGGGAACGAATAGGAGGCTGTTGATCTCAGTGAGAAGTGTTAAGTGTGGCTACGCTTCCTCAGTCGCCAGCTAAGGCATCTGAAACTCTCCAGGACTCCCAGCCTGCTGGGCTGATTGTGCTGGGGCGATCCGGCTCCTCCGCTGGGCTCCTGTCTCTTTGAGACCGCTGAAGAAAGCGCACGCTTTTTTTTTTTTTCCTTCCCGGGAGCCGGCTGCAAGCACCCTGGCACGTTCCCTGCTCAGTTCCTGCCCCTCTGTCTCTCCAATCTCCGCTGCACTGTGCAGTGTGGGTCAGCGCTCCCCGCGCGGATCAACGGGGCTGGCTACTTCGCGGGGTGTACTTCCACTCCCTCCCAGCTCTGAATCTTCTCCTCCCGCCGGTGCGCTGGGTGGGGGAGTGCTCGTGTCCCGCTGGGTCGCGGCTCCGTATCTTACCCGCCTCTTGGGGTGCCGAGTGCTCTTGGGTGTAGCTGCGCGCTGTGCGCTTTCCTGTGTATTCTCGTCTCTCTTTTAGGAATAGAAGTATTTGGTGTGTTTTTGTAGATAAATATAGTGTTGGGAGGAGATTTCTCCCGTCCTGCTCACACTGCCATCTTCCCGGAAGTCATTCTATTTTCACTTTTTTAAAGTTATATTATTATTTTCTTCTCTGCCAATATCAAAATATAATCATCCTTTTTAAGCATGGATAAAAGACAAATTTCAAAAATCTCTACTTGAGTCAAACTCTCTAATAATTGTGTGTGTGTGTGTGTTTACATTCAATTATAGTGTATACAATACTATAGTGAGGTTTCTCAAATTGTGTCCCATGCAATTTTGAGTCTGGTGCAATATTAATAGAGGTTTTGATCAAAACATGCCCTTGATGAGAAAAATAGTATAAATGTTCCATATTACATTTTTCCTATAAGAGTTTCCCAATATACATGAAAACTTCTCTAAAATAATATAGTAGTAATTTGACCTCATTATTATTTCTGAACTTTCTCAAACAGAAATCATTTTTTCTATGGAAAATTGACAGTATTGTAATGTAGGTACTTATCTTCTATAGAGTAATAGAAGCATTGAGCTAGACATAATGGAAATGGATTCTAGAACTCTTCTCACCATTGACTTTTAGAGATTATTTTATCTATCTTAATGTCTAAATAAAAAATAGAACATTAGCATTCACACAAGCTATTTTATTCCATTGCACTTGTTGAAAATACAAATTGCCATGCTACAGCCCAGACTTATTGGTTGAAACTTGTATATTAACTAGATCCCTAGGTGATGTGTAAGCATATTAAAGTTTGAAGCAGTAATGTAGATCAGGGTCCTCAGAGTATGGTTCATAGACTAATCATATCAACAAGTTTACCTGGAAACTTGTCAGAAATGCAAATTCTTAGGCTCTACCCCAGTCTTACTGAGTCAGAGACTTGAGAGGTGGTAAGACCTAGGTAACAGGTAGGATGTGTGCATTTAAAAGTCCTTAGAGATGATTCTGATGCAAGTTAAAGTCTGAGAATCACTGTTCAACAGTGCATTTACATTTAAGCCATGTGGATTTTTCTTTCATTTGCTTGTTTTTTAAAATATTAATGTCTAAGTCTTATGCCCAATCCGAGTAAATAAGAATGTATGTAAGGATGGCAAAGGTGCTGGTTATAAGTATGTTTGTAACATTCCAAAGTGATAGTCATTTGTTGCCAACATTGAGAATCATTCATTGGATAATTCTATCTGTTATGGAGAAGGAAATACCTTGTAAAGATAAGGAATCACCTAAGGATCAGGGCAATGGGGTGATGACAGATATATCTATCATGTTAGCAGAGTAACTCACAATATCCCCAATAAAGAAATAGAGTTAGCTAATTTTTTTTTTTTTGCCATAGCAAAAGGGCCCCTTTAACTCCCGCTGTTATAGTAAGAGGGCTGGCATGGGGGCTCTCATACGAACATTCTCAAGGCAGTTTCAATCATGAAGGCCATTTTTCTTCTCCTCCTTCCCCCACACCTTTGCTTTTCTAAAGCGAGCAACTGTGCACTTTTATTTGGATATGAAATCCAAATACCAAGAGATGTCTCTTAAGTCATCTAAAATTCATCCTTTCCATGGCTTCTTCTGTCTCCAAGTCCTCTGAATTCATACACAAAACTCAAAATTATTTTAGTTTCAAAAAAGACAAGTGTACATAAAATGGGGAGAAATATCCTCATAAAACCTTCTTGAAAACAGGACAATTACCAGTTTTGTTCGTGTGGAGGTGGCAGCAAACACTTGAATTATGTGGTGTGGCAACTCAGACATCTTAGAAATGCATTTGCAAAATTTTGTTTTCCAATACTGATTTCTGGCCACCAACATACCATGAGTTTGGCCACAGCTCTTCTGAGACAAGCCCAAGAGTGCTGGTTCCTCTCCTTTTTTTCCTCCTTTATCTTCTTTTACCTTTCTCGAGATATCTGTTTGTGCATTTGTGTTGAGCCTAACCTACCTCTTCCCGAAAGTGTGCAACCAAACCCGACAAAGTGATCAGAAGATAAAAAGACTCCACTCTAGCCTGAACTAGTCTCCTTCGGAAGGTACTGAGTTTCTATAAGGTGATCAGATGGACAGACTTGAATGAGGTAGTTGCAGTAGATGTCTGTTTAGCCATTCTATCCAGATGAATTTTTCTGTGTTAAAAAATTTCTAATAAGGTCTTCATAATAATCGGATTAAAATACGACAGCTTTGATATAGTGGACCTTGACTTAGCACTTCCAGCTTCTGCATTGCTATCTCGTCATATGTGCGACACTTGCACAGTGATGGGCTTCACTTTAGTTCTCAGTTAACTCTCTCATAGAGGTTCACTCCTTTGACAATTCTTCCTCTATACTCAGTAAGTACATCTTTTCAGGGGCTTGCTGATAAAAAGAGTTATACTCAGAATCTAGCTGTCAGAGCCTGCAGACTACTTACCATCCCTGAGGATGGTATGAAAAATATTCAGTGCAGCTGCCTCCACCAGCCACTTGATGAACCAGCCATGGTGCCACAGTCCACGCTGTGGCCGAACAATACAGAGGCAAAGAACTGTCCAGCCACCAGTCCTGGGGTCAGTGGAAAGGTTGGAAGATGGGGTACAGATGGGACCTATTTTTTAAAAACTACATCAGGGAAACAGGGACTGAGCAGACCTGCTGTATAGTGTGAGTCATCTGAATAGACTTGCTAAAGGAAGGTGATCATTGTCTGGTGTAGGTCTCTATTTAACATATTTCATTGTTCAGTTGCAGTTTTTTCATGTTAAATACTATTTCTTGACATTCAGTACAAAATATCAATATATAGGCAAAATACAGACAATATTTCAATTACAAAAATGGAAGAAACCATTTTTCAGTTTGACATTTTGAAGTACACAGTGTCACGTGAAAGCACTCTAGACGTTGGTTGCTTTCAGTTTGGAGGTGGTTATGAATAAAGCTGCTGCAAATATTTCTGTCTAGACTTCTGTGTGTATGTGTATATAAGCATTCAAATTAGCTGGGCAAATACATAAGAGCATAATTTCTGGGTAGTATGGTAAGACTATATTTAGCTTTGTAAAAAACTGCCAAATGTCTTCTAAAGTGTACCATTGGGCAAATGATTCTTTCATGTATTTCAAATAGATGAAACCATCTCATTGAAGAGGGTGAGAGAAAACATACTGACTTAGGCAACTTTGGAGATGAGTAGAGTCCATAAAAATAAAGGCAAAAGAATTGCGCTGAACTCTAGTAGGTAATGTTGTTTTCTACAGAGGTACAGGTTAACAATTATGAAAGGATGTCTCTGTTAACTCAGCATACCCAAGAACAAGAAATGAATTTGGATTTGGTATGATACACACAAAATTCATCATTGCATCCAAAGAAACTGTGATATTCCACCAATTAAAATAGTGACCATGACTGACAAAAGTTTAAAAGATTATGTGTGTGTGTGTGGCTTTTTAATATAAACATGGTAAATTACTTTTCTTATAATTAAACTGACAGTAAATCCTTCATTATGGCACTCCTGACAAGGACAATAAATAGTAACATAATCCTCTTTAGATACAAAATGTTATGAATGTTGGTTTCATGTTTTAACTTATTTTCCTGTTTTTAGATTCATTGCCAGATTTAGAGTTTGTTTATATGCAACTCTTTCTTCCAGGGGGTTAAAATCCAAATATTTAAACATGTCAGATTTAGACTTTAACCTAGACCCTACTGGTGATTTGTCTGGCATTAACTCCTGCCATTTCAACTAAAGTAAATTAACAGCTGTCCATAAACTTGATCTTTGACTGACCATGCCACTCCTTTAAATTATTCTTGAAGCACAGCTCCCTTCAACTCCTCTGCACACAGCCAAATCTTCTCATTAAGTCTCTCTTGCAGAGCCTACCTCCAAATTAGGAGAGAAGTCTACTTGAGACATCACATAGACATGATAAGATGAATAAAGATGGCAGGTAAGAACGAGTATGTGTGTTAAGCAGTGATGTGCAAATAGCAGATGATCTGTAAATGCTTATAGAAATGAATGAAGGGTTGATTTGGAAGCACAAACTAGAGATTGAGGAAGTATTATCCTAAATAATAAAGATGCTAGTGTGTTTCAAGATGTATAATATATTTCAATAGCAAATGGTTTCCATATAAACACATTTTGATTTTTAACACATAAAATCATTCTATTGCACTTTGTGTGGCTTTCTAATATAACATTTATTATCTTTTCTTGTGGTTATTTACTTGGCTTACATTCTTGTCACGTTTCTGGCTGACAAAAGCATAAAATACAGCATTTCTTTTCTAGTGATACTTGGATGTTCACTTCTGTTTTACAGTGCATTTTTAAAAACCAGGCTCTTAATTAACATACACTATAAAAGTACTCATATTTCAAGTATTTCTAATGGAGTTATAGCAAGTAGAGTAGTTTCCCTCTTGAGGATTATAACACAATTGACTTAATTAAACTGATCATATTAAAGTAAATGTGGTATAACCTCCAGAGTAATGCATATTCCAGTTATGGAAACTGCCAGTAGAGTGGGGCAGTTACTACATCTGAGATGTTTTCAGATCTTACTTCATAATAGAGTATTCAGTTGTGCCAAATAAAATAAAAAATGCTGACAATTTGAGAAGTTTCAGTTAACTTAAAATGCATGTTCTTAATACTAAACAAACTCCTTTATAATTACTATTTTGCTCACTGGGTTATGATTGCATTAAATAGATGAGTATTTAATGCATTGAAGCATTTACAAAGTTGAGAAAAATTTTCAGTATATTGAAGATGATGTGTTTTCTTTGATTTAAAATACACTGTAAAGGCACATCTCTGTTTCAGAGCAAAAAACTCATTAAATGTATGAGAGAAAGTGTAGATCTTGCTGGATAAATGTATTAAATGGTGAAAAAAATGGTATGCTTCAAAAATACCGAACATTTCAAGATGCTGAAGCTCTTATTTTTAGTCCGTCCCCACTTAGTAGAAATGTAAATTAGCACAATGTTGTTATCCTGTTTAATCTTTATTTTCATTTTTTCCTTGACTAGGCTTGGATATTTGAGAAAATTCACATGAACTGTTGGGCTCTAAAATAACTCTGTCCTCTCTAGTAGGTGTCTAAATAAGGTGCAGTATTCATTTTGTCTATAAATGCAAACCATTGGTATGATACTGGATCTCCATATTATACAGTCTTCTACTTACATTTCAAACAATATTGAGAATATAAATTATAAGGAGTATAAATATAATTTCTAATACTCTTATAACTTGTAAGGAAATTGTACTAGACCACAGATATAAAGACTGGGTTTTTGGGCTTGGCTCCAACCACTAACTGACTATAAGATCTAGGAAAAGTCATTCAAATTTCCATCTCCAATTGTCTTCATATATTGAATGACAGGAGAAAGGACAGGGAGGATGCATGGAGAAATTGCCAGAGGAGAGGAGGATGACCACCAAGCATCCCAGAAAATGAAAAAAAAAACAAGTATTAAGCTAAATTATCTACATTCTTGATCTTATCACTTTTCTTTCCTGCTACACAATGTCCATGGACTGTAATATCACATCATGGCTTCAGCTTTCACTAATATATTAATGGCTCCCAGCGCTTTCGTGCCTCAGACTTCTCAAAGGCTGCTTTTAGCCACCTAAACAATTACAATTAGATTCATAAGTACATCAAATTCAAATGCCCAAATATGATAATCACATCGTAAATTCCTATTGACTTCTCATTATATTATCCTGCTTACATAACTCTTGCTGTCTCTTCTGTCAAGTCATCACTAAATATACATCAGAGTATAGTGGGGAAGAGAAACCACTGAAGCCACACCACTGGTTCAAGTCCTGGCTCTGCCACTTACTAGTCACAGGACCTTGGGCAATTTAGTTAACCTCTCTGTGATTAAATTTTCTCATTTGTAATATGCAGTAATAGAGATACCTATATATGAATGTTTTTATGAATATTAAAAGCATATTGGTAAAATACTTAGAATAGTGCCATATATGTTTAGCTACCAGCTATTATTACTATTAGTTTTTGTCTGGATGACCAATATCCAGTATTTTCACCTGTTGCTGCTTTGCCATTTCAAATCCATTTTTACAGGGCCTTGCTAGAATAGCTTCTTAAATGAATATTTGATTGTTTCACTTTCTCATTCAAAATACTTCCATGACCACCATTAATGATACAATTATTTGAGAAGTCTACAATCCCCTTGGTTAACTGGTCCATAAATGTTTATTAGATTCGACTCCCAGCAGTCCCTGAGCATTCTGGGAAGCAGACCCTGAGGTGGAGATTAGTGTGGAGGAGGAATTGCTCTTGCAATCTACATTAGCTAGGGAAGGGACAGGAATGGAATTGAGCATGAAAAAGTTGAGCTGTGGATGCAATTACAAAGGAGGTCTCAGTTGAATTTATAGGAAGCTTTGAAGCTGAGATGAGGTGTCCACGATCTTCAGAGTTGTCCATGTCGACTGGAGATAGGAAAATGAGTTTTTATACCCTTATGCCTGTGCATCAGAGGTTAGATAGGAGAATGAGTATTTATACACTTACGTCTGTGAATCAGAGGTTGTGGGGTATAACTTCTGTTTCTGTCACCAGATATTATAGACATTGATTCTTCACATGCAGGATTATGTTTTTTGTTCACTGACACAAAGAAATTCCTTCTAGATAAACAATTTAGGTATAACAGAAAAAAGAGAGAATTTTTCCCATCACCTCCCCATACCTCACTTTTAGGAGGATGGCCAAGATGGTATTCATGTTTTGGCAAGTTCCTGGTGCAAAACCCAGTTAAAAACTTCTCTTCTTTTGGGTGGCCTGCAGCTACCGTTTACACACAAGATAATTTAAGATAAGATGTTATTAAATAATTTTACTTTATGAATGTGGGAGAATCAAGAGTTAGGTCTCTTTATCTTTGTCATAGATATATATATCATGCAAACATTTTCTTAATATACTGCAAGATGTGAAGAATGAAAGAAAGATATTTCTTTTTCCTTTTCCTGTTTATGTCATATACATTATACCACATTAACATTTGTGAATGAAAACTTAAGGATTCCCATTGGTTCTTTCTAAAACCTGTATGTTATAGACAAAGAAAGCAGTTGCATACAACTAGCCAATAAATCCCCCTCTTCTATTGAATAAGAATCACAAAAGATTCTTTGTTACACAAGAAAAGAGAAAGAGAAATATATCAATTACTAACTCAGAATGGCACTTTGCCATAGAAGGGTTGGTTCCTCCTTTACTTGATTTATCTACTTAGAACTGGCATGCTTTTGGTATCAGTTTCCTCACTAACGAAAAATTACTAAAGCCTCCCTAGCCTAGGTCTTGCTGAACATATATTTTGGGATTAAGTTTACAGTCTCTTTATTTAAATAATGTCTTTTTGAAAGGTTAGATCGCAGGTAATTCCTTAGTTCCTCAGTAAGTCATTTCAATAAACATTTATATAAATTACACAATTATCTCCATATGATACAGCCAATCATAGACTATAACATGCAACAAAATGGCAATTGTGGTAAATAGATTTTCAGAAATATTTACCAGGCTTCTATACTTCCATGGGAGGAATGGATGTCTTGCCTCCTTTGTCTGGGGCTTGGCCACATAACTGCTGTGATATCAGATTGGGTGGGGCGTCCTTCTTGCCCTTTCAAGCTGGGCTTAGCCGTAGGTTTATTCTGGCCAGTAGAATTTTTAGCAGACATAATTTCTTGAAATATCTTTTGAGTATTACATTTGTACATTTGTTCCTTTGTCATCACAATGAAAAGAACATACCTGGGTTACTCTGCTGTTCTTGGAAAAGAACCACACCCAGAAGAGCACAGTCTAGGTCAGTCTTCCCCTAAGAATTCTGAAGAATTATGAACTAGATAAGTAGTTTGCACTTCACTGAGATTTTGTGGTTCCTGTTATTATTATTTAGCATGTTGGGGACAATAGCTAACCCATAGAGTGATCTTAGGCTTCTTTTACCAACCTTCATAATGTACATTTCCATCATAACTTTAAAAAAATTATTTAACAGTCTCACTGTATTTAGAGCATAAAAGACTTTGGTATGTATTACAATCAATTTTATATCAACCTTTATATAGAACTATGCCTTTACTTAGCTATTATCAATGATCACCTAGATATCACTGCTTAAATGAAATCAGAAAACAAATGTATGCATAGTAGATGTAATAATTTATATTCAAAGTTAGAGGTGCTGGGTACTGGCCAATAAGTTATTTTCTAGTAAAATTTTTCTAAGCAAAGAGAACACATGTTTTCTGTATCTATTATTCTTCAGCATTGTTTTCTTTACTTCAATGGTACTTGAGTTTATCCAATGTAATTTTATTTCTAAAAAGTTAAATTAGAGATAGCTCATTATAAGAATAGTAATGATTAAATAGTCTGTATGTTGAAATTAAAAGAGTAACCCACAAAGTAAAACAAAAATAATTAAATTTATTAGGAATTCTAATAACAATGGTGTAAAGGTCTGGAGGAAAAGACATGTTTATTTGCAGCTTTGGAACAGCTTTGTAGCTTAATCAGTATGTGACCTTCCTTACTGTTAATGCTATATCATACTATACCATGATAGGAAGTTATTTAAGCCTGTGTAGATTTATATTAAATATTGCTTAAGTAAATAATTGTTTAATAAAATACATACATGTATCTCAATGTTAAGTTTCTAAAAATATATTTTTCATAGTCATAATATAAAATTAGTGTGGTACAGGGAGAGAAGAAAAAGATGGCAGTGTGAGAAGTGAGGCAGAAACCTCCTCCCAAAATCTCATTAAACAAGAAAATACAGCAAATACAAGTAATCCTGAAAAAGCGACCCCAAAACTGCAGAACAGACTGCCTACATCTGGGGGAAAAAAAACTCACAGAAAAGGGTAAAGTAGCAAAGCCACAATCTGGTGGGACCCAAGTCTACCCCGTACCCCTGCCCACAGGCAGGAGGAAGAGAAATGGAGCAGGGAAGGAGTAGAAGCTGGACACTGCTAAACACCCAGCCCTGGAGATCTGCTCCAGGAGCATGAAACCGCAATGCATGGTGCTCTGGAGATTAGTGGGGTTGGAAAGCAAAGACAGGCAGAATCCTCGGAGAGATTAAGATTTCAGCTACTTGTAGAGAACAGATATGCACAACTGGCCCCCTGGGACAAAAGAAAGGTGGGTAGTTTGAAAGACTTCCCAGTAGTGAGAGGGGTGCTAAAGAGCCAAAGATTACAGAGCTTCCTGCTCAGGAGAAAGGTGAGGTGGGTGAAATCACACTGGCATGCTCAGCCCAGCAGGTTGGAACTCTCAGGAGCTTCAGATGCTCCATCCTCTGGCTAGCAATGCAGCCCCGAGGCTACCAGCTGCAGAAGGCAGCCTGCTGCTTCTTCCTCCCGGCAGACAACAGTACCACTCAAAGTCTTCCCCCACCATTGCACCAGGCCAGCCAGAGGGTGGCCCTGCCTATGGCAGCTACAGGAGCATAGCACAGAGGCTCCTCTCTGCACAGTCAGCCCACTGGACCTGGCAATGGAGGCAGGCTTTACAGCTAAGAAGGCAGGACAGAGCTCTTTCATCCCGGCAGGTGCCGGATCTGCTCACCTGCAACCCCCGACATCACTGCAGGTTCTTGGCAGCTCCAGAGAGCAGAGATTCTGGGTATGAGAGGGTGCCACTTACACAAAGTGATTACCCCATAGGAAACACTAAAAAAAATGAAAAGAGAAAAGAATTTGGTCCAAACAAAATTGCAGGGAAAAAATGCCAGAAAGAGGACTCAGTGAAACTGAAACAATTTTCTTGATAAAGATTTCTAAATAAAAGTCATAAACATGCTCACGGAGCTACAGAAGAATATTTGAGATCTCAGGGAGGATTTCAACAAAGAGATAGGAACTTTGAAAAATACAGTATCTGAAATGAAACACAAAATGGAGGGATTTAAAAACAGATTAGATGAGGTAGAGGACACAGTAAGTGAAATAGAAGTTAAAGAACAGGAAAACAAGCTGAGACACAGAGAGGAAAAAGGATCTCTAGGAATGAGAATAATAAGAGCTGTGTGACCAACCCAAATGGAACAATGTTCACATTATAGGGGTACCAGAAGAAAAAAGAGAGAGAAAAAGGAATAGAAAGTCACTTTGAGGAAATAATTGCTGAAAACTTCCCCAGTCTGGGGAAAGAAACAGTCTCTGAGGTCATGGAAGTGTAGAGATCTCCCAACACAAGAAACCCTAGGAAGACAACACCAAGACACATAATAATTAAAATGGCAACAATCAAGGACAAGGAGAAAGTATTGAAAACAGCCAGAGAGAGAAAAAATATCACTTACAAAGGAAAGCCTGTGAGGCTATCAGCAGACTTCTCAGCAGAATCTTTACAGGCCATAAGGAAGTGGCATGATATATTTAATGCAATGAAACAGAAGGGCCTCCCACAAGGATTACTCTACCAAGCAAGATTATCATTTAAATTTGTAGTAGGGATTAAACAACTTCCAGATAAGCAAAAGTTGAGGGAATTTACCACCTACAAAACATTTCTACAGTGTATTTTAAAGGGACTGCTCTATATCTTAAGGCTAAATAGCTGTCACCAGAGAAAATAAAACCACAGTAAAGGAAGGAGAAGAATTAATTACTAGGCCAATACAAAATTAAATCAACTACTCACAGTTATTCAAGGGATACACAGAGTACAGAATAAGATACCGAACATATGAAGAATAGAGGAGGAAGAAGAAGGGGAGAAAAAAAGAGAACCTTTAGATTATATTGGATATAGTGTAATAAGCGAGCTAAGACAGACTGTTAGATAGTAAGAAGCAGCCCTTGAACCTTTGGTAACCATGAATGTAAAGCCTACAATATCAACAAGCACTTTTCTATCAACAATCACCCTAAGTGTAAATGGACTGAATGAACCAATCAAAAGACTTAGAGATACAGAATGGATTAAAAAAAAAGACCCATCTATATGGTGCCTAAAAGAGACTCACTTCAAACCCAAAGACATACAAAGACTAAAAGTAAACGGATGGAAGAAGATATTTCATGCAACTGATAGGGAGAAAAAAGCAGGAGTTGCAGTACTTGTATCAGACAAAATCGATTTCAAAACAAAGGAAGTAACAAGAGACAAAGAAAGACATTACATAATGATAAAGGGGTCAGACCAACAAGAGGATATAACCATTACAAAAATCTATGCACCCAAAAGAAGAGCACCTAAATATCTGCAACAAATACTAACAGAACAAAAGGGGGAAATAGAATGCAATACATTCATTTTAGGAGACTTCAACACACCACTCACTCCAAAACACAGATCAACCAGACAGAAAATAAGTAAGGAGACAGAGGCATGGAGCAATGCATTAAAACAGATGGACCTAACAGAAATCTACAGAACACTCCACACAACAGTGATTACCAGAGGGAAGAGGTTGAGGAGGGTAGGTGGGGAGAGAGGAAGAAGGGGATTGTGGGGAAGACAAGTTATGACTTTATAGCATCTTACTACACTGATGGACAGTGACTGCAATAAGGTGGGGGGAGCAACTTGATAATATGGGTGAATGTTGAAACCACAATGTTGTTCATGTGAAACCATTGTATATCAATGATACTTTAATATATAAAAAATGAAATCATACTTGCAAAAGCTGTGGATTAAATTAAATTGTACCCAAAGAAAAAATTAGTTGTGGAGCCTATCAAGTCAAGGGTATTTGAGCCCTTTGCATCAAAAAACAATGGATTAAAACACTCTTCAAGGTTATACATGATCCCTTATAAAACTGGTAGTTTTGGAATCTGGACATCTAATATTAATATACAAGTGTGTCAAATCTCTTTTGTTATTCAATGACTCCTTGAGACTTCTGAGAAAAAAAGTGTTTGCCATATGGTTATCCAGTTACACACAAGTATATAATAGTTACATAAATAATAATTCCCAAAATTTGTCTCAATATTGAAAATTTGTGGATTTTTCTAAACTCTATTTTTTTAAATTAGTTACCCATGAAACATTCTAAGAAAAACAAGAGGAAAAATACATTCCTGCTATTTATCAATACCGAAAGCAACGGTTATATTTGAGTGAAAATGACACTGTGATATTGGTGTCAGAATCAGTTCACCTAGAGTGGTTAATTCAGTGGCTTTGTTTTAGCACATTGAAATGCAGAATAAAGAATGAAAAGGTGTAATTTTCAAATCAAACATTCTTCTTCACATTATTATTTTTTATCTCCTTACATGAGATAAATAACATGCCTCGTTGTCTCATGTCTTCTGAGTTTGACACAAGCCCATTTTATCACCAACAGAACTGAGGAAATACCAAGAGTGGAAAGGGAGAGAGGAAGTATAAGGTATTAAATTTATTAGTTTGTGTCACTATGCATATTAATGTAATTCTGGTATTCTTCACCAGCCAACAACTAGGCCACTAAGGAGATGGAAGACAGGTGCTATTTCCACTGACAGATTTGTATTGGGTAGTTAATTTGACAATTCCTCTAATAATTTTGTGGATTTGAAAACAGGATTCTGTGAAAACATTATTTAATGTCTAGACCCATAATTAAGTAAGGATGAATGACACAATTGCAATTTAAATAAAGTGAAGTTTTTGTAGGCAATAAATCAGTTTATCCTGTTGAATGTTAAAAGTTGAGTATTATACTAACAAGTGACATATTTGAGTGCTTTTTAATAGATATAGTCCAAGCTTACTAGTAATTCATTGAGTTTCAAAATTAATCACCAAATTTTGAACAAGTCAGATTAAAATGATTAAGTCTAGTGTTCAAGAAGGAAAATCTAGGAAACGTGTTTTGGTTTCTTTTGTCAAATTGGTCACCTGAGACTGTACAGTATCCATGAATGAAAAGTTAGGTCATGTCTTTTCCACTGCTCATTCCTGACTCCAACCACAGTAGAGGAGAGCAAGAGAATCTTACCCCCAGGTAAATATAGTAAGCTCATTCAAGCTCTCATGCCTTAAACTTA
Organism: Smutsia gigantea; assembly: GCA_032199065.1. NCBI lineage: Eukaryota > Metazoa > Chordata > Mammalia > Pholidota > Manidae > Smutsia > Smutsia gigantea. The sequence continues at coordinate 20,441 of JAVSCE010017930.1, forward strand.
AAATATCATTGGAATAATATATAAATGTAATACATCACCCAAGTGGAGTGTTTCTTGAGTTTCCAGAATTTAAAGTGTCAGAGTTGGCCATACTCTGTTTTGCACCCTCCTCTTGGCAAAGCTGATCTCTTCTTATACAAGGCCTGACACTTGTGTCATCATGGCCTCTCAGAGTTTTTCTTCTGATGGATCCTTATTCACCTACAACTCCTTAGAATAGGAATCCTTCCTTGAATAAAACCATGAAGACTGTTTGACCAAACTTATTCTTTGTCATAATTCTCAGCATTCTAGTTAATGTATTATTTATTTAATATGGATCTTCAGGGTAGTATAATTATAGGGAACTGGGTCAAAGTTGGAGATAAGATTAGGAAAAGACACAGGTAACCCCATAGAGTTTGTTAATATAAGGAATTATGCTCCATTTGAGCATCATTGCCTGGCTTTTGCAAAGAGGTGAGTGTGTAGATCTTACTTTTTTTTTTTAATAGTTAGATCTTTATTTAAAAATCTGATCTGCCAACTTAGCGTTTTCCACCAACTCGGGGTGCGGAAACTTTCACAGGCTTCACAATCTTTTGCTTAGGTGCTGCCTTTGTGGGAGCCTTAGCAGCAGCCATTGCTGCCTTTTTAGATGCTTGCTTAGCCTTTTTTGCTTCCTTGGCAGCCCTGATGGCTTGTTCTCGTTGAGCCTTCCTAACTTCCGGCTTCTGATTCCGTTTGGCCATTATATCAGCAAGAGATGCACCAGTGATGGCCCTCTGGAATTTGACTGCACGGCGGGTTCTTTTCTTTTGAATTTCTTCTGACTGTCCTTTTTTGTGCTTTCTTCTGTAGAGAACAGTCCAGTTTATCTGCTGAGGATTCCTCTTGGAAAGGAATGCTGATTCGCATTTTGCATTAAGAAATTGGAAAACCTTCCCGTCGGTCCTGGCGTAGCGCCTCCCGTGTCCGGGGTAGATCTTGTACCCGCTGAAGCTGCACAGCTCGACCTTCATTGCGACAGCTGCGGGGAAGAAGGAAAGAGATCTTACATTTTTGAAAAATTATTTTGGTAATACCAGTCCAGGAGAGGAGTCAGAAAGAAGTCTTAAAACTAGTTAAAATGCATTCCTGCAATCTACAGAAAAGGCAACAAGGACTGAATTTAGGGGATGGAGTTGCAAATGGAGAGATGCCAAAAAGAAAACTATTCAGCAGATTAAATAGAATGAAAGTGGTGAACATTTGGATGTGGAAGGTGAGGAAGTGGGAAGAATTCAAGATTCTGTACTGTGACTGGAGGGACAGTTGTTCTCATGATAAATAAGAGAAGCAGCTTTTATGACACATGATGGCATTTATATTTAAATCACAGTATTTTTCTGGCATGATCTAATTTAAGAAAAAGATGAAAAGTAAATTTGACCAGGGGCAAGCCGGGTGGTTGGGTACAATGCCTAGAAATAAAAACTAATCACTAAAAATTAGCCATTTATAATATGTAGACAACTTATACTCCTCTCTGCAGATTAAAATAAACCAATTAGAGCAGTTTTTCATCTATTCTTCATGAACTGAAAGGGTCTTTGTTCCAATCTTTCAAAAGATAATGCAGTCTAGCCTTTGGAGCTGTCTCAAATATATTTGACGGTTATTTTTAGTCAATACATTAGACACATTGCTGTAGCTTGCATTTCTCATCAAAGAAAATAAATAGGCAGTAAATACAAAGTACAAAAACTGCCATAAAAAGAAGACAAATAAGGAAGTGTTGTCATTTACTTTCAAATCCAATGGCTTATTTTATGGACCTCAAAAGTATTAACTTCACAGTATTTGAATTAGATAATAAAATACACATCTTTAATACTAACCTTTTATTTGGCCATACATTTTCTTTGTACTCTAATCTGTACTTAATTTTTTAAAATTCATCAAAATTACCACAAGCTTCTGCAACAAATTCTGATTCTGGAATTTCTGTGCTGTAGGGCTCCTAAATTATCATTAGTAATATCTATTTATAACAAAATTAAGATAACATTACTTCAAGATTGACCCTTTAAAATTTAGACATTTACAATTAGACATTTTTTAAATGGAAATTTTACTTAAAATATTTTATCATTCAATATGCTTGTTACCTTTATTGTGATATAATTGATATAGAAAAATTGAACATATTTAATGTATACATCTTGATGATTTGGAACATATGCATATACCTGTGATACTACCACAGTCAAAGGGCTAAACATATCCATTGCCTCCAGCATTTCCAAGTGTTGTTGGTTTTTGTTATTTTTTTTGTCTTTTGATATTTATTTGGTGGGAAGAACATGAGATCTAGCCTCTTAATATATTTTTTAATGCACAGTTATTAACTATAGATACTCTGTTAAATAGTAGATCCCTAGAATTTATTCATCTTGCATAACTGAAACTTTAAACCCATTGAGCAACAATTCCTCATTTCCCCTTGCCCTGGAAACCACCATTCTCTTTTCTGCTTCTGTGAGTTTGATGATTTTGTATACCTCGTATCAGTGAAATCAAGCAGTATTTGTCCTTGTGTGACTGGCTTAGCATAACGTCCTCTAGTTCATCCCTGTTGTCAAAAATGGTGGAGCTCCTTTCTTTTTTTTAATGCTGAATAATATTCCATTCAATGTATATACCACATTGGTTTTATACATCTTTTCCCTAATAGACACATAGGTTGCTGTCATGTCTTGGCTATTGTGAATAATATTATAATGAACACGGGAACACAGATATCTCAGCATCCTGATTTCAGTTTTTAGATACATACCTAGAAATAGGATTGCTAGATCATACGGTAATTCTATTTTTAATTTTTTAAGAATATCCATACTCTTTTTCATAGTGGCTACACTATTTTGCCTAGTCACCAACAGTGTAGAAGGGTTCTAATTCCTCTACATCCTTGCCTACATTTACTTTTTTCTGATAAAAGATGTATTAACAAATCTGAAGTACTATCTTATTGTTTTTGATTTGCATTTTCCTAATTACTAAAGGTGGTGTGCACCTTTTCATGTTCCTGTTGGCTATTTGTAGGTCTTTGGAGAACTGTCTATTCAAGTCCTTTGCCCAATTTTTAAATCAGATTATTTTGTTTTTTTTTACTATTGAGTTGTAGGAGTTCTTTATGTAATTTGGATATTGACCTTTATCAGATAGATGATTTGCAAATATTTTCTCCCATTCCATAGGCTGCCTTCACTCTGTTGATTGTTTCCTTTGCTGTGCAGACACTTTTTAGTTTGATGTAGTCCCACTTGTCCATTTTTGGCTTTGCCGCCTGTACTTTTGATATCAGATCAAAGAAATAGTGGCAAGACCAATAGAGTTTAAATCTTTAATCCATTTTGAATTGAGTCTTGTGTATAATGTAAGGTAAGAGTCCAATTTCATTATTTTGCATGTGGATATCCAATTTTGCCAAAACCGTTTGTTGAAAATACTTATCCTTTCTGCATTGTCTATTCTTGGCACCCTTGTTGAAGATCAGCTGACCCTGCACGAGTGGGTTTAGTTCTGGGTGTTCTTTAGAATTTCTCAACTTCATTTCTTTACCAGAGTGATTGCAGGCAACAATGACTTGAGGAATTTGGAGGAAATCTGGGATGGTTACCTGACATGCTTGGTTTAAGAAAAAGCAAATTCTATCTACTTTTCAGAACTAGGACTTTGACAGTCAAGAGAAATGGTAGTAGTGTTTATCAAATTATCTCGTATAATCAGCTGAAGTGCAGTGCCCAATGAGGACAAGCTTCTGAGAGACAAAGTTGCTACTCCTATTAAAGACTATGAAAAGTGTATCAAACTCAGTTTTTGCATCAAACATCTCCATTGCCTTCCTTTCTGGACAGAGCAATCTCAGCCGTCTTGCATCATACCTGTTATGGTAGAACTGGGTTATTATTTGTACTGCCATCACAGCTAGGTATCACAGATCACTGAAGAAGGCAGTGACTGGTAATGAGCCTGTGTACCTATGTGCCTGCTGTTCCAGTGACTCTGGAGGGGCCACGGGACTGACACAGACTCAGGGTGGGAGGGTGACATTCCATATGAGGCTGCAGGGAGCAGCGGATGAACTCTTCTTTATTCCCCTTAGACGGGTTGTTCTGAAATGCCAAAGTTCAGATGCCTCTGTTTAGGCTCACCCCAGCCAGAGCAAGCAGTTACACTCTATAATAATCTTCGATGGGCACAGTAGCACTCCTGGTCATATTTTCTATCTTAGTTTTCTGCCTCACTCCCCTCCTTGGATTGGCTCTCTAATGAAGCTTTGGCACATATGATCTCTTCAGGGTCTGTTTTCTAGTGAACCCGGGTAAGGACTAAGAGGATGAGAAATTCAGGTACCCTGGGATAGGATGTTTGCTTTAATATTAAAGGTGAATATGGAGTTGTGCTCAACTTCTGAGTTGAAAACATGGTCAGTCTGAGTGTGCTCATATAATATTCATTATCCTGCAGAATATCATTTCTTCTAGAATGTGGTATTTCAACATCAGTTGAATTCATAGCCACAAGTCTCATGTAAAATTTAGGCTATTGAATCTGGAAAGAGGGAGAAATGGAATGTGTGTGCCCAGAAACAGATGCAAGATTCAGAGAACACTGAACAGACCACCTGCAGTGAGCTTCCCCTGCTAGCTGAAGTGGTCCATCCTCTCTGTTTCAGGAGATTGTCCCTTCTTTGCTTTAACAATCTTTACTGACTTTAGGGTTAAGGGAGTTTCTTTTCAAGAAAAGGCCAGAACGTAAGATTACAGGTGACCTATGTGAACGCTCATCAAAATAATCTGTTCCTGCAGGAATTGTTTCTTATTCTATCACTGTGATAAAATCACCCTCAAATGAGCTCATGAAGGCCATGGGAACATGAACAGAGTGGAAAGGAGAATGAGACAATTTAACATCAAAGCTAAAACACTTTTAAGAGTGTACAGAGATTCAGATTACATCATTCTGAAATAGTTCTTTGTTAATTGAAAAAAATCGTTTTATATAAGTGGACCTTTAGAAGAATACTGTACAAAAATAATTTTAAATATAAAAGTCTGCCTAAAGACAGTATCTATACACAAGCCCACATATATACACTCGCATTAAAGCAACATTAAAAACTTCTTTATATAGGGTATATGTACATTAAAAATAACATTTTAATACCTGCTTAAGGTATCTGTTCTGTATTTTATTTTATTTTATTTTTTAAGTTTATTTTGATATCATTAATCTACAACCAAATGAGCAATATTATGGTGATTACACTACACCCTTGATCTGGTCCCCCCCACCAAACCCATTACAGTCACTGTCCATCAGCATAGTGAGATGCTATAGAGTCACTACTTGTCTTCTCTGAGTTGTACAGCCCTCCCCGTGCCCCCCTAACATTACATCTGCTAATCGTAATGCCCTTTTTCCCTCTTATCCCTCCCTTCCCACCCATACTCCCCAGTCCCTTTCCCTTTGGTAACTATTAGTCCGTTCTTGGGTTCTGTGAGTCTGCTGCTGTTTTGTTCCTTCAGTTTTTTTCTTTGTTCTTATACTCTACATATGAGTGAAATCATTTGATACTTGTCTTTTTCGGCTTGGCTTACTTCACTGAGCATAATACCCTCTAGCTCCATCCATGTTGTTGCAAATGGTAGGATTTGTTTTCTTCTTATGGCTGAATAATATTCCATTGTGTATTTGTACCACATCTTCTTTTATCCATTCATCTACTGATGGACACTTAGGTTGCTTCCATTTCTTGGCTATTGTAAATAGTGCTGCCATAAACATAGGGGTGCATCTGTCTTTTTCAAACTGGGCTGCTGCATTCTTAGGGTAAATTCCTAGGAGTGGAATTCCTGGGTCAAATGGTATTTCTATTTTGAGTTTTTTGAGGAACCTCTGTACTGCTTTTCACAATGGTTGAACTAATATGCATTCCCACCAGCAGTGTAGGAGGGTTCCCTTTTCTCCACATCCTTGGCAACATTTGTTGTTGTTTGTGTTTTGGATGTTGGCCATCCTCACTGGTGTGAGGTGGTATCTCATTGTGGTTTTAATCTGCATTTCTCTGATGATTAGCGATGTGGAGCATCTTTTCATGTGCCTGTTGGCCATCTGAATTTCTTCTTTAGAGAAGTGTCTATTCATGTCCTCTGCCCATTTCTTAAGTGGATTATTTGCTTTTTGTTCGTTGAGGTGCAAGAGTTCTTTATATATTTTGGATGTCAACCCCTATCAGATACGTCATTTATGAATATATTCTCCCACACTGTAGGATGTCTTTTTGTTCTACTGATGGTGTCCTTTGCTGTACAGAAGCTTTTCAGCTTCATATAGTCCCACTTGTTCATTTTTGCTTTTGTTTCCCTTGCCCGGGGAGATATGTTCATGAAGAAGTCGCTCATGTTTATGTCCAAGAGATTTTTGCCTATGTTTTTCCTAAGAGTTTTATGGTTTCATGACTTACATTCAGGTCTTTGATCCACCTTGAGTTTACCTTTGTGTATGGGGCTAGACAGTAGTCCAGTTTCATTATCTTACATGTAGGTGTCCAGTTTTTCCAACACCAGCTGCTGAAGAGGCAGTCATCTCCCCATTGTATATCCAAGGCTCCTTTATCAAATATTAATTGACTGTATATGTTTGGGTTAATGTTTGGATTTTCTATTCTGTTCCACTGGTCTGTGGGTCTGTTTTGTGCCAATACCAAATTGTCTTGATTACTGTGGCTTTGTAGTAGAGCTTGAAGT
>JAVSCE010017931.1:0-22476 GCA_032199065.1 Smutsia gigantea
ACTTTCCAGAGTTTCCTGCCATTTTAGTATCATTTTTCACATTGTCTCTTCCCAGCAACAGGGCTTCATGAGAGGTAGAACTGTGATCCAGGCCCATCCTTAAAATGTTGATTTTTGCTTTGATTCAGATTAACGTTGAAGTACTTCCAAATTCCCAAATCGCTCATACTTGCTGATATGTGCTGATATTTCGGTCACTGATCTATAATGTTATGGGACTATAACGATCAAAGGTGGACCACACAATTGAGAGGTTCTTACTATATTTATTCCTGGCACCCATGCCTGACTTCACCCCCGGGTTCAACAGAAACTATTGGATCTCTGAGCTAGAAAGGCAGGGAAGTTCCCAATCATGTGCTTGGAGGAACCAGGATGTGCCCACTGACAAGACGGAGGCCCCTTCTGGTGCCCTGGCAGATGCCTGGCAGATGCCTGCATGAAGACAAGCCCCTTTGCGTGCCTCATACGTCCTCCTAGTCCCTGGATCTGACAGATGGTCGGCGCGTAGTAATATTCCTTAAGTGAATGACTGACTATTTAGTTTTACTTTCCTATCACGAGCACACCAAACTTTATGACATGTTAATAAAAATAGAAACAAAAAATAGAGGGCTCTTTCAAAAACAGTTGTCGTTGTGGGGCATTTATTCTACCAGCACAGATTCAAAGTATGCCAACTGCTCCCCTGTCATTCGTGAGGGTCTTTGTTGCGATTTTGCTTTATCAAATAGCACAGCACAAAGAGAGATAAAATAGCTTAAGCATAAATTGTTAATAAAGTGAAAAAACAAAATTAGCACCAACGTTGAAGAATATGGTGGTATGATTACATTTCTCTGAGTGTAAAGCATGGAGAAGCGAGCTTCGTGGCCTAACAAGGATCAGACCTCAGACACCAGTGCCTGGAAATGCAACTGTAACTAGAGCACTGCTTAAAAGTAATTCCTCTTTTTGACCAATTACTTTTAGGCCATTCAGAAGCTACCAACGTTCACAAGAGTGAAAAATGTCGCAGCATTTCAGAGAAAGACATGAACTTCACGCATGCATCATCATTCGCACTTTTTTGGTGATGGAGTGACAGGAGAGAGCAAGAATTTCCAATGCCCCCAATAAGTCTGTGCCTCATTCTACTCATGCATCTGTGAAGAAATCTGCAGTGTTTTAAAGCCTGTAAGCAAGTGAAGATTTACGTAAGGAAAGTATTTACTTAACCAAGATCACCAAGTGTACAGTATTATGAGAGACTAGCTGTGCCTGGGGACTTGGACAATGGAAACAGTAATGGCTGAACTCAATGATTCTTCCGACAACCACGTGACTGTTGAACTAAGTGGGCTTGACATCAGTCCCCAGTTGCATGTTCAGAAGTGACAGACAGTCACTACTCAATTCTGCATTAACCAGACGCTTAAAATATAGCTTAAATAAACGGGAAGAATATCTAGCTAATCTGATGATGAGAAAGAATTTTTTTAAGCTGTCATATGGCCCAAAACCCTATAACGATCAAAATGCTTATTCCATATAGCACAGAGGTTTTTTGAAACTCTGAATTTCATTTCATATATAAAGAATGTTTCCAAAAACAGTGATAATAAAAGTTAAAGTTCTGCAGCCAGCATGTTAGAATTAAGCAATGTTGTTGACCTAGTCTATTGACTGCAGCATCAGCTGCTGACCTTGGTGCTGCTGGAAGCCCAAAACTGAGTGTGTTATTAGCTAACGCCTTCTTGCAGGAACAGAAATCACAATCTTACATTTCACTGACATTAAAAAATAACGTTCTCCTGTTTACTTCATTACTCTTCCAACCGGGTAATAATTTTTAGACAACAGTCCCGAATCACGTGTTCCTTTGGAGTTGCTGAATTAAATAGGAAAATTAATGTTATGCTGTTTTCTAGCCTAAGGGGAAAGATGACCTTCTGCAAATCTGTAAATGTCAGCTTCTAGCAAGAACCAAAGTGTCCCTGGATGCCTCGGAATTTTTTCTGGCACAAGCGTTCAGACGGGCAATGACAGTCCCTCTCATTTTAGGAAGAACAAAAAAACAACTCCAGAAACAAATCCACTCCTCACCTCACCCCCATGTCCCCATATTACTATTGGATTGAATTGTTTCTTTTAAAATGACTTTTAAACATTTTCCCCTTTCTGTAGATAGGCAGTGACCCCACAAATGTTTTCTATATGAAGAGAGAATATACTTTATATTTTTTGAAAGATGCATGAGACTACACCCCAAACATCTGAAGACTTATGTCTTTAGAGCCATTTTCGTTTTCCAGCACCATGAGATCTCACAATTCTTGACAAAACCTGAAAGTCCAGGCCAATTCAACAAGTGCCGATGCACCAAAACTTTCGAAAACCATTTACATCCCTAGAAAATATAAACTGAGGTGACCTTGATAGAATATAAAGGTTGGCTCACACATGAAACCAAAATTTGTAATAAAAATCTAAAATGCAAATGAGCCCAAGATGGCCTTTCCTAAATGTCCCCACGAGATAAGCATGGGGGTCCATGGTCTTGCGACTGGCCGGGCACTGTGATGCTTTCTAATTTCCCACCACTGGATGCGACCTTATGAGTGACTCTCACAAGGTGCTGGGATCTTTACTCCGGGTTGAGAAAAAGGAACTCAGATGGTAGCAAAAGCCCCAGGACCGGATAAGCCATTGGATGGCAAGCTAGATTGCCATGGGAGGTCTCAGAGGGGGGATCAGAAGAACTCGTTTAGCTGGGATCAGCTTGAGGAGAACATGAGAAGTGAGATCATGGATGCTGGTCATTTTTACAATCTTTGCAGGAAATGTAGCAATGAGCTTATGCGATATATCCAGACTCAGAAAATCCAGAGAGATTGGGAGCAGGTGAGCCATTGCGGGGGGTTGGCTGCGGGATGGAGTGACTGGTGACGGTTACAGGTTACGGTCAGAGGTGCCAATTACTCTTTGGGGGTGCTGGAGATGTTCTCGACCTCGACAGTGGTGAGGGTCGCCCAACATCGTGTGTGTACCTAATGTCAGTGAATCGTTCACTTGAAAATGGTAAAATGCCATTTTCACATGGTGAATTTTATGTTGTATGTGTTGTCTCACATACTAAAAATATGGCTATGAAAGGAAAGGATAAGGAGACAGAGAGATGTGAGGTGACGGGAAGATTTTTTTTCCCCCTAAGAAGGAGATACCTGTACATTTAAAAAATAGGTTGTCATGAGTTGAAGCAAAGGAGGCAGGAGAGAAGGGAGCTAAAGCTGGGGCACAGCAGGACAGAGGGCTCAGAAGGGATGCTGAGGGAGGGCGCCCCGAGCTCGGGCAGAGAGGGGACCTTCGCAGGTGAGGACAGAGAGGGGGCAGAAGGGTGTGGCTATAGCAGCAGGCACTTAAGTCACTGCTCACTCGAAAGCTTTTTTTCCTCCAGGATAAAGAAGGAGCTTACTACCTGAGGATCCAGGGAGGCAAGGATGGGAAAGGAAGCCTGAGTGGGCAGGAGGTGCGGCACAGCTGTCTTCGCGGTGCAGGAGGAAGGTGCGAGGGGGAAGGGAAAGTGCCTTAGGGCGGCACGGGCCCCTGTGGACCTGGACCCACCCCCGTGCACTGCTGCCCTCCGGGGCGGGCGCGTGCCTTGATGGTGCTTTCTCCCAGCACCGCACGGCTGTCCGATGCCAGATCACAAAGATCAGATGCTGGTCTCCATCTAAGGTGAGGTTTGGCAAAAAGGCAGAACAGAAAGATGATGAGATGGTGGCAGATCTCGAATTTTTGGCCAGACATGCTGAAGGAAAAAGGCTCAATGGCTCTTGTGTGCCCTTTGTTTTACAGAGACTTGGAATGTTTATTTTTGACCATCTTTTCCACTTTTATCAAGGCTTTTTGGGGAGAAGATTTGCCAAACATGTCCCCTACACACTCTGGAAGTTTCTTCTTCAACCCAAGAGGTCTTGGTCACACAATGCTTTTGCTTCCAGATATTAGTAAACATCCTTTGGAAGAGGTTTCGGGGGACCTCTTACTTTAAGAAATGCTGAGTGAGCTCACACAGATTTTTCCCCTGTGCGATTTCAGATGAACGTTCACATAATAATGTGAAGTAGGCATCTGGGAGTGAGGTTATGACATTCAACAGTAGCCAAATTTACATGACCTACGCACCCAGGGATATGGTGGGGCATGTGACAGGGCCCTGCCTGCGTCATACCACATACAGGCATGTTGCTGGGTGCTGGGTGGTATCCAGGGATGGGCAGCAAGGGTCAGGAACACTGTGAAGATGTGAGCAAGGTTCTGTGTGTACTGGGCATTCTCTGTGGCAAAGATCCATGGCTTTTACCAGATTCTGCAAGGACACCATGATTCCCAACGGTACTGACTGCCGCTTCAGAGTGGAAGGATGACCGGCCACGAAATGGGCCGCGAGAATTGGGCAGGGTTGCACAGGAAGGGTCTTACCATCCTTTGCACGGCCTAATCTAGAGCAAAATTCCCTCTGTTTGTAAACATTTCTTACACATCCCACAGGAATGTTAGGGCTGGTGCCTCAAAGGAATATAATGAGATCCCAGTGAACGTGGCTTCCACACCTTTGAGGAAAAGGCAAGGTGTACAGAAGTACAATGATTGGGCCTGAAATAATTACAGAAACAGATAATGTCAGACCTCCAGCTTACTACACATTGAATGTGACGGGCTGCCAGTTCGTGCTGGCTTCTAGAAGGCCTGGAGGTGAGAGAAATGCACAAAGAAAGGACGTCTGTTTATCTCTGAGGGTTTTTTTTTTCAACAAAAACTGCATCTCAGTCCCGGTACCATAGCTTAATTGGTATGTCATTGCCATGAACTGGAGCCCAGAAGTGTGAACATCGTATAAATACAGTATACGGCCATTCCATCTATGCAGTCGCTGAAGGATTTGCACGGTCTTCTGCTCCCTTTAAGAGCACCGTCTCTTTGTAAAGAAGACATACTTCACTAGATCTGGTCTCCTGAGGTTTGCACAAGGCTGGGCTTACTGATCCTGGAGCCCTGTTAATGGCCACCCCTCTTAACCTGTCTGGCCGAGACCTGTGGGTAATGCCTGCTGATACTTGTGTCCAGAACCAAATGGTGTGTCTCATGAACTAGCAGAGGCCTTCCCCATTAGCTTTTAGGACATCAAAAGAGGGCTCCAAAGGACCACTTGTCACCTTTTTATGGTTTAAGAGACATCAAATACCGTGTTCCTGGCTTTAGCGGGCTTCAGTCAACGGGGACAAGAGCTCTGAATGTCCCCGGGGCCACCACAACCCTCACTAAAACTGAATGAAAAAGGAATCAACAGTGACATCTGGTTGATCTACCTGCAGGCTTCAGTTAAAATCAATCCTGATAATCAGGCTGAAGCGGGTGGGCATGTCCACGATTGACGAGTCAATTACAAAGAGAAGCCATGCATTGCCACAAAATTCTTGCCTTACACGCATTCTCTGGCTCAAATACCCAAGGGTCTAAATGTGTCCGTTTTGTGCCACTAGTAGAATTACCTCTACAATTTACCCTTTGTATGAAAATGAAAGGAAAATCTTTGCTTAATTTCTATTTCTCTGGCTCAACATATGCATGTAATTTTTTAGTTTTCTTTTTTTATTAAGGTATCACTGATATACATTTATGAAGGTTTCACATGAAAACCATTGTCGTTACTACATTCACCCATATTATCAACTCCCCCCCACACACCCCATTACAGTCACTGTCCATCAGAGTAGTAAGATGTATGCATGTCATTTTATAGCTGGATTTAATTTTACCTTGGTGCATAGAAATCTGCAGACAACTGTACTGCAGGGATAATTTACTATCACAACCCAAAAAGTGACATCTTGTCTAGGCAAATCATGAATTTGGCCCACTTCTGGTCAATTTTCTCAAAGCTGAGGGACATTCCAGCGAAGATGCACACAGGCCTCGAGTAGGCAAGGTCAGGGCGATGTTGCACAGAGACTGGTGATGTGTGACACGCACAGGAGACAGACATCTCCTTATGTACGTGGCTCTCTGGTGTCAGGGACAGAGAGCAACATGGCTTCAGAAAAGCCCACCATCCACTCCCCCAGGCAATGCCCACCAGGAGGCCTCGGTGCCTTCACAGATTCCATCAGGAGCCGCATCTTAGAGGCAAAGTGAGAAAGAACACCTTTCTCTGTGTGTGCCCCTGAGTTCCTATAACGTCTCCCCTGTCAGAAACATCCAAAATTACCAGTCCTACTCCCCGTGCCCATGGTTACCTGGGGCCACTCAGTGTGAAAAGAGTCAGTGAGATAAAGAAAACACATCTAGAATTAAATCCAAAGAGCGTTACCCTGAGAAGGCAACTTGGGATATCTTCAGGAATCCAGCTGCAACATTTTTTAGGTAGATCAATAGAAATCTTTGGAAATGCTCACATTAAAATGGGTATATTCTGATTTTATAGTAAAAGCAATCGGGTGTAGAACAAATGAAGAAACTAGTTTTCAGTCTGCTGCTAATGAGCTCTGCAACTTTGAGCAAGGTAATTAAGCTAAATGGAGGGGCCCAGACTGACTAAATTAATCTTAGGAATCCCATGAAGTTATGATGTCATGGACTTTATCCTCTGGGCTTTATTAGAGGACTATATATTATTTTGCAGGCTTCCTTTACTAGATTATAGAGGATTTCTTCTTCCACCACATACAATTTTTATGTCATGTTCTCATGCCTTATCTCTATTTCTATTTTGTATTTGAATGACACTTAATTCACAGGGATTTTTTTAAGGAGGCATTGCTAAACCCTCAGGAGATTAAGCTGGTATGTATCATGTATAAAATATTTACAGCAACTAGTAGAGAGTTCTGAATAATAAATGTCTTCTATTTAAATGCTGATAAGAGGTTTAACATTTTCAAACTTGGTTTCTCAGTAGATGTAAAGTATTCTCAATCTCATTTATGATCTTACCTTAAAATAGCTCTAATCAAATGTATAATTTAATAATCATGTTTATAGAAAGATAATTTTTATCTATATTCCTTTCGTTTTGCCTTTTCTTTTATAATAATACTAGGAAAGAACCCACAACAAAATCTATTTTCTAGATTAAAGTTGGGAGGCTCTGGTTTTATTTTTGAAAAGCCACGGTTAGTCCAAAATGCATTATTAAGTTGTCTGTAATGATATTGAAAAGCTGGAGGAGTTTAATCCCAGAATAAGTGTTTCATTTTTAAATCCAACGCATCTTTGGTTTATGTCCTGTGCCTGAGATAGCACAGCTGTTTTTATTTATAGTCTTATGGGGGAATTTCACTTGTCAAAGATGCTACGAGAAATAAATGTCCCTGAGCACAGTGCATTCTGTGACGTGGCCCACTTATAGGCCAAGAAAATGCCGAGAAGTCCCATTAAAATCCTTTTAGCTGCAGAGAGACTGAATTATTATTCTTTTCAAGTTCTTCCTCTTCGAGGGGCTATTACACGAGAAGTTCACATGCAAAGCAGTCCATTAATTTATATAACATGCTTACCATTTGTAATTAAGAAAGTCAAACTCATCTCCAGACCTTACTACCAACAGCACTGATCAGTAATAATAGCTGAGGGGACGATCTGCAATGACGCAAAGCCTCCAATAATCCAGCGGGCACGAAGGAGGTGTATTTTGGGGGGTTTCACGAGGCAGTGATAGCTTCGTGCAGAATAGACATATCCAGTCCCCTGCCTGCCTGCATCTAATCTGCTTCTATCCCAGGGCGAAACCCTACAAATCCTAGGGACTGACACTGTTGCTTGGTTAGTTGCCCAGCTCTCTCACAGAGTTCACACTAGCTTTATTTTCACACATACACGTATATGATCTATAGTTGTTTCCAACCAATGATGACAGAAAGGTACCAACTGGCAGACCTTTCCTATTTCTTGTTCAAAAAAAGTCAACTGATTCCCTGCTGGTCCTTCGCACTTAAGTTGGCTATAGGAATCCCAGGGGTGACCTAGGTCTTCCTTCTCGTAGGCTTCTGGTTGGCATTTGATGGTAATGAGATGCATGCCACTTGTGATTATTTCAAGATCGAGTGGGTCCATGTGCCACGGAGTGAAGGTCTTTTCAAGTAAGACTCTTTGATCAAATATTCATGAACTTTTATTTATTTCTCCTTTGCACTGGCTTGCTTTGAAATTCAATTCTACTATAATTTGTTGTTTATTTAGAAAGATTTATTGTACAATACCAATAGGAGTGTTACCTTGTTATGCCTTTTTACAGCTGTTAGAGCTAATATTTCAGCGTTTGGGGCATAAAGTCAAACCAGTCCTTGGTAAAGAACAGTAGAAGCCCGTACAATATCCAATCCAGAAGATTTTTTAAAAAGTTGATCACCTTCGACAAGATCAATGGGTCAATCATGTTGCAAAACAAAAAAGTGTATTAAAAAGACAAGTAAAAATTGATGGTGAGCAGAAAATTCTGTTTGGCTACCCATTTTCATAAGACTTGCAAAACGTGGTTCTGAATTTGGCAAGGTAGTCAGTTGTTTTCCAATAAGAAATGTAAGTGTTTGCATGTGGAGATTCTCTGATCATATGAATTATTTCCTACCTTATCTTTTTCTTTTATTTTGCACTGTTATCTTTTCATGTGTTTCTGAAAGTTGGGTTTGCATAACAAAAGTTCCCTTTTCTAGAAATTTGGTCTTCTTACAAAATTACTCAGAATTGTTTTATTTTAATTTTTGAAATCTAGATGACCAACAGTCTTACTTTAAATTTAAGCTAAATTATTAATTTTTACCAAACAGCAGTAGAATTCTTTAGCAGCTGTGAAACTGAAAGAAATGATAGGAAGCCCCTTCTTTCTCCTCCTGGGAAAAGCAGAAAGCTCACCCGTCTGATCCCAGGTGTATGTCTGGTTACTTAGCAGAGAATAGTGGGGTCAGACACCACATATTTTCATGTAAAATTTCTAGAGCCAATATTGGCAGTTTCCCTAATGCCAGCAATATTGACGTTTGTCTCTCTCTCTGTTTTTAACATCCCAAACTCAAATAAGAATGCCATTTTATTCTGCAGTTTGAAAATCGAAAATTTCCATCTCCATTAGCGGATGGGTTTGCCTGACATTACCTGAAAATACCTTTTGGTCTATTTTCAAAACTCGTTTCATTGTGTGAGTGTGGCAGTCATCGCAATGAGAGGGTATAATTTTAGGGATTACCCAAGGCTACCTAACTGAATGCAGGCTCTTTGTATCAAGGCAGACCATGATAGTTTTTAAAAAGCTATTTTGAGTATTGAAAAAGAAAGCCCCATCATAATCTCTGAGTTATTGAAAAAGGTAGTGGAGTATCATCGATAGACAATTTTTTATTGGATTAAAAAAATGCAAGGAAAAAAAGGGTAGTGAGAGTGGATTGGTATAAGCCTAAGTAAGTGTTGGTATAAGATAAAATAAGTATTATCATTATGAAGCTTCTCATAAATTGCAATATTGAAGCTTTATCATTCAAAGAAATGATACAGATAACTATAAAGAAAATATAGAAGTCAGGTCCTGAAACTCAGCTGTGGGGACCCAATTTTATCAACATGAAGCCAAAGAGAATGGAGAACACTCCTGGTGCAACTCAATGTGGAGACACACTTTGTGGGGTGCTGACCAGAGCTTATTCTCTGGGTTATCCTCGGCCTCCGCAGAATTAATCCATATTGTCAAATCCTGGATGTCTGCTATCGTGATATTTCTTGCCCACGTTTCTTAAAGAGTAAATGAAGTGCAGCATTCCTTCAAAATCAGCGATGACGCACTGTTCTCCTAAGGCTTCAGTGCCGTGTTGGACATCAAACGCCCTTCTAATTTATGGATAGCATTAGGAAATAGCCTGGGAGGGTTGTACAGCATCTACCGCACACTAATTGCTAACGTGGGACTCTAGCAGAAACAGAGCTGGGGGGAGCCACACACGTACATCTCCCTGCCTTGGCCCCTAAACGAGCACGACAGGGGAAAGCAATAGGAGTATTTTAAAGCTGTGGTTTTCAGGATGAAAATGCAGCATACGACCTGATTATTTCCTGACTTTGTGTATGTTATTGCATATAACCCAAACTTCAGAGCCGTCAAAGCAAACCGCATAGATAAGGAAGCCTGAGAGGGAAAAAGGCAAGCTGGAAAAAAACAGCCCATTTTTCAAGGACAGGGACTTTCAGTTCACTCACATTTCCTTGCTATGGAAATAACTGGGTGAAACGACCCGCAGAGCCAGCGAGCGTACGAGGTCTGTCAACATACCCTAACAATGTCTAAAGGGTTTAGTCTTTTCCTGTCCCATTTGCCTCATTCTATTTGAATTTCTACTAATTGGAATTTATGATAAATATATTAGATATCATGTGGTAAAGCTGACTACATCCTTAGAGGATACCAAGTTTCATGGTCAGCGAATGACAAATCACTCTTAAAAATCAATTCCAACCAGTTAACTGAAGTCAGATACTGGTTTCCACCCATCCTTGGTTTAAAATTCCTAAGTCTTTGAAGGTTGATGTAGCTGGGTCTCTGCAGAATACACCTGAGGTAGAAAATCTGAATCATCAATACAACAGGTCCAGGTAATGTGGCGTTTTCATTGCTGAAAACAGGAACTTCATTAACTCTCCCGGGCAAAAAAGTAGGGAAAGAAGATGTTTTTCAGAAATGTTTAAGTAATTGTCATTCTGTTTATCAAAACAGAGAAATCTGGCAGGCATTTCGAACCATATGGGGCTTTTGAAAATATATGAAAAACATCTGATTATGTGTATAGCTGAATATTATTAAAACTGTAGGCAAACCCTTGGGAGAGTCCAGTTTTGGCCTCAGTTCCCTGAGATCACCCTCTGGAGCATACTATTTAATATGTTACTGCGTGCATAAAATTATTCCAGTAGAAATAAAACAGGGCCTCACTGAAACCAGCACAGCCCTCCATTATCAAACTGATTCCATGAACAACTGTAATTATAAATACCCATAATCACTTATTTTGACTGTAAGGATAATACAACCAAAACCTATAATTTCTGAAAGTAACAGAATCAGTATAAAAAACCAAGGGTGTCTCATGCTCCGTAGGAAAGTACACCCTGAAAGAGCAGGTCGCCGGAGAGACTGAGGCAGCTTTTGCTCCCCTGATCACCTAGATGTCCCCAGGCCCTTCTATTATAGTCTCATGTCCACTACTTAAAAATCAGTTTCCTTGTAAGGAATGTAATTTAAAAACAGGTGACTCTCTGAAGCCTGAGCAGTCAAACATACTCTTGTTTCCTCTGTACTTGCAAGTTCCACTGGATGTTTGCTTAGCGAAGACTTAGATGTCATGCTTCAAGTCGAGATGCCAAGCAGAGCTCCATGAAAAATAGTTCAGAGTGGGATTTAGGGAATATAAGATTATTTCTATGGGTGGGACATTACAGAGGTTACCATTAATGAATGAAAATCAAATATGTATTTTTTTTACAAACCCTTTGCCAACATCGAGTTGAAACCAGAGTCTCAGTCTATCCTGTTCCAGGGACAGGGGAGGTTTCCGGTAAGGACAGCAGGGAGGGCGGGTGTTCCCGGACAGAGAGGGACTCTTCCGAGACGGAAGCCCTCCTCGGGTCCTCACGAACGTGCAGCATATGCCAATGGCTTGTTCGTGCATTCGTTCCCTTTTCTCTACTTTCTCAAATATTTTCATGGTAAAATCTGAGAGATCTTCTCCCTAGTATTTCTTGCAGAGTGACCAGGTAAGAAACCACGTTGAACACTCAGATTTGGCCAGGGGATAAAAAAAATCTCAAGAAATGAAACCAAGTTATACTGGTGAAGGTGGGCAATTGCAGTAAATGCTTCGATCTCTTGTTCTTGCTTTCTTTGCTCTTGTTTTTCCACCCACACACCATTCAACAGATATTCATGGAGGACCTACCCCACCCCGACTCTGTGTTAATGTCCTGCCTCTGGAGCATGGACTCTTTCCTTGCTTTGCCTAAATGTGTAATATTTAATCCATCTAGGTTGGAGCCTGATTCCTCTCCAATAAGGGAAGTTGCACCGAAGCAGCATCATGGCATGCAGTTTTCAATGCTGCGTTTCAAGTCCACCTATCATCTCTGGGGTATGTCGCAAGAGCTCTACCCACCCTAAAAAAGTACAAGCCATACATTTAAATCATAAATGGCATTGCCAGATAAAACATAAGAGGCCCTGTTACAACTGAATTTTATTCTCATGGGACACGCTTCTACCAAAAAATGATCTGGTGTTTATGTGCAAATCAACTTCAAGTAGGCATCCTGCGTTTTTATTGGCTAAATATGCCCAGGCTAGCCATAAATGCAAATTGTACATATCCATAAAGGGGCAAGCAGTAGAGGAGAATGAATTAATATTTGTTCCCATTCATGAGTAACATAAATAACAAAATATTAACAGGATACAAATCAAGAAGGCTGTGGGTCGTGACTCAAAGAAGACTTCGGTGGAAAATGCTCTTGATCAAAGCCAATCTTTGATCAGCTGCAAAATGAAAGACTTGCTCACATATGCCAGACATATGTTCATGTGTATGGCCAGAATAAACCACGGTAAATACATTAGAGTCAGAAAGAAGCACCAAAGCCGTAATTGTAGTATCTGAAATCTTCTACGAACAACTAATCCAGCTTGTGACAGACCAAGCCGACATCAGAAAGGAGGACAATATACACTACATAGAAAGCTAAGGCAAACATCTAAAAAGAGGCTGATAGTAAGTATTTTTAGCTTTGTGGTCATACAGCCTCTGTTGCAACTGCAGCTCAGAAGCAGCACAGACCGTGCCTGTGTCCCAATAAAACTTTATTTACAAAACTGGAGGCTGGCTGGATCTGACCCACGAGCTCTAGTTTTCCAGCCCCTGACTTCAGGCAAAAGAGGAGTTTCGTGGTAGTTCCTTACACAGTTGGTAAAATTTTTACATGGAGTAAGAAAAAGCAATAATTCTTACAAGCTGTCAACTTACTCTGATGATTATCCAGGAAATTTAAAAGGCTTAGTTTGGTGAGTCATATGATAAAATTCAAACTCCCCCTCATAAGAGCAGTTAAGAGGAGTCAGTGATCTTATTAATGAAATGAACTCCTAGCTTGTTACATAAGATTTAAATGTTGAGGGTTGGCAAGATTCAGAGGTCTACTTATTGAGGGTAGATGAACCACACATATTATCTCTCTCCTTTTCAAAGTTCACAAGGAGGGCGTTGAAAGCAAAGTATTAATCTATGATGACAAACAGAATTTTGTCAGTTTGAGGGAAAGAGATGGTAGAAGAGATTTCACCAAATTTTGGAAACTGGGAAGTGAATGTAAAATGCTAATGGATTAGGAAAGAGAGTAACATTACAGTCTGGTCTCTTTCCACACGCTGACCCATTTTAGGAGACAGGCAAGGCAGGGAACGAGGGATTCCGGCCCCTCTTGGGAGGTTCTGCCTTGAGATGTGCTGTGGAGTGGGGGCAGTGAGGCACCGATCTCAGTTTTCCTTAAGCAGCCTCAGTCTCCCCTCTCCCTTTTCCTCTGCTGTCTTTCCAAAGAGTCTGGTCACAAAGCAAAAAGAACATATTTTAAAATGTTGAAGGAGAAAAGTAATTTTCCCGTGTCTCCCAAGGCAAACGATTATTTTCAGAGTCTCAACACACTGTCCTATGGTGTCATGAGTTGGGAAAGAAAAAGATCCAGCATGTGGCTGAATCTAATCAGGCTAGTAATCCTGGTTTTTAAAAATGCAATTGACAGGTGTCTGGCTCTACCAAATCTTCACGTTACTGTGCATTAAGATCTGCAGAATGAAAATCTTGCAGGTGATTTCTTTGGAAGTTAGTGTCATCCAAATACGATGGAAACCTACTTTCCCTAGACATGAAACACTGTATTTACTGAAATTATACTCAATCCCACCTTATTTCATCTCATAAAATGTTGAATATTGTACTTCCCATTAATAAGACCTACAACAGACAGGCTGCTGGGATGATTCATTTCGTTTTGTATTCTTTCTTTTTCATTAAATAAACAGGACAAGTAAGATCATGATGTCTAACAGAATTAATGGAGTTATGTCTGAATTTTTATAGATGGCTCTTAATGAATTGTTCCCAAAAGCCTAACACCAGCACACATATTTACGAAAAGAATATTATGTCATTTGTCGTATCCCTTCCTTAATAAGAACTTGCAGTTTTGCACAACACATCCCACTCCATTGCTGCAAATTAAATAATGAGTAACAGGATATAGATTTATTCTTGTTTATATAACCTATAACAAAAATGGATAAACTCATTATATTAGCTCTTTATGGCTTTTGGTGATCAGTCTTACAAATGTCTACTGTAATTTGTTCCTCGGTAGGTCTTATGATGCTCTTTGAAACACATATTAACTCATTTATTTGAACTGAACTTTTTTGTCTGATGGTTTTGACAGAAAGGAAGTCAGATATGGTTGATTACTTTGAAAAGAGGGCTGATTTGCTAATAAAGTTACATGGTGGAAATTTCCATTTACTCACAAAGCACAGATCCAAGGTTTTGACAAAAATGTATGCAAGGCACATTTTTATCAACAAATGTAGTATTGGGAAAGATTTATTATAATCAACAATATTTAGATTGTCCATAATTCTGTTTCTTGGGGGTCAAAGAGTACCTCTAAGGGGGAAAACAGGTACGATTAATAACCATTATTATAATAAGTCCTGTGTTAACTATTTTTGGTTTAATTATGAGAATTTGAGAAAATGAATGATTATAGCTATGGGACATAAATCCTCTTGAAAATCGGTTTCCAAGCGCCTCTCTTCATACAGCTGAAGAGTCCACAGGGGCCTTTGGGGAGTGGAGGGAGGGGAAGACACTCCGTAGGGGAGATTGGGCCACTAGAGGCATTTTGGAGGTCACAACTGGGGATGCACTAGTGACACCTAGTGGAAGAGGTGAGAGACGCTGCTACACACCCCACAAAACAAGAGTTTCCTCCTCCACCCTAAAGAGCCAGGCCACTCAGTCCAGAGGGTCCAAGTGCAGGAACCCTTATACATGGATCCATAAAGAAGCTCGAATCAGGGAAAAAGCTCCACTGATCTCATTAAGAGATTCATTTAATACATTTGATTTAACCAATATCAATGTTTACATTTTAATTCAACAATGCCTACACTTTGATTAACTACGTAATCATAATAAAAAAATGTCATGATAACAGAAGCCAGAGAAAGTTTTTTTAAACTGTGAGAGTCTTTAAAGTAATCTTTAAAATAATTTGGTTTTGGATGGCTTATAAACAACGTTTATTTCTCACAGTTCTGAAGGCTGGACGTCCAAGCTGAAGGGGGCAGGATGGTTAGGTGAGAACCCTCCCTCTTCCCGGCACATAGCCCTGTCTTCACACAGCAAAGGGGCAAAGCCGACTCTCCGGGACCTCTGTGAGAAGGCCTGAAGCCCATTCCTGGGGGCCGCACCCTCAGCACGTCACCCCCTCCAAAGGCCACCCCCCACCTCTTAGGACCATCCCCTTGACGGTTAGCCCTTCAGCGGGTGAATTTTGGGGAGGTGGGGGCAAACATTCAGACCCCAGCAGTAAGTAAAATAAGTTACTGGTGAAAGATTTCAAAGCCTCAAAAAATATTACTTCCACATAACCTTCTGAGGAAAGTGGAATGGAGACTAAAATTCAAGGAAGAAAAAAAAAATGTAAAATGTCCTGGTTAAAGAAGAGCTTTTCTGGGTTTTTAATTAATTGGAATGGGTATGAAATTGCTATGGTAATTGGATTACACTGGACATATTTAAAGAAGTGATACTTTTAGATGATCGTATTTATAATATGCTGGAAATGTCATCCTTCCCAATCCAGTTAAAATGATGATATTAAATTGTAGATGTAACTAAAGTGTGCCACGAGTTGCACAGGTTGGTGAGATTCTTTAAGGGAAGACTCAACAAAAATGTTTGAAGACCACCAGTGTACAGGCAGATCCAATCCCTAAGGCTGTAGGGGCCTCTGGACAGATGGACACAGGAAAATCCCTTCCTGCAGGGCCTCACCCCTTCTCCATTCTTGCAGCGCCAAAAACGTTTTTTCGAACAGCAAATTTTCAAATCCGAATATACTAGTCATTCATAGTATTCAACCTTTTAAAATGACAGTTCCCAGGCTATGGGGGTAACTAAATAATATTTTGATGCAATGAGATCACGGCAAAAATACGTCGGCATTGCTAGACTTAAAAAGTGATTCTTCCGTAGGAAGAGAAAGGATCACGCCGATGATTCATTGGATTTTCAATTTAAATATTCATTAAATGACTTTGAAATATACTTATAAGCCTTGCCTTTTGAGAAGAAAAGAAGGCATTTATTTGAGACTTAGTGAAACCCAAGGGCTGGAAATCTGAAGATGAATTTCAATTTTTCTCTAGGACAGTTGAATACCATTTAAGAAATGCAACACAAAGCCGAAAAAGACAAGTACCAAATGATTTCACTCATATGTGGAGTATAAGAACTAAGAAAAAAAAAAAACTGAAGGAACAAAACAGCAGCAGACTCACAGAACCCAGGAATGGACTAATAGTTACCAAAGGGAAAGGGACTGGGGAAGATGGGTGGGAAGGGAGGGATAAGAGGGAAAAAGGGGCATTACGATTAGCAGACGTAATGTTGGGGGCACGGGAGGGCTGCACAACTCAGAGAAGACAAGTAGTGACTCTATAGCATCTCACTACTGATGGACAGTGACTGTAATGGGGTTGGTGGGGGGGACCTGATGAAGGGGTAGTTTAATAACCATAATATTGCACATGTAATTGTAGATTAATGATACCAAAATAAACTTAAAAAAAAATTAAAGGGGGATGGGAGAAGGGGATAGAGGGGTATTATGTTCAGCACACATGGTATGGGGGATCAAGGGGAAAACAGTATAGCCCAGAGAAGGCAAATAGTGAATCTATGGCATCTTACTACACTGATGGACAGTGACTGCATTGGGGTATGGGCGGGGACTTGGTAATATGGGTAAATGTAGTGACCACATTGTTTTTTCATGTGAAACCTTCATAAGAGTGTATATCAATAATACCTTAATAAAAAAAAAAAAGTAAAGTAAAAAAAAAAGTACCTTTTAAGATGGCAGTATTTCCATCTTTTAATTCCAGGTACACGCCGGTAGAAAGAGTGGGTGTTTCTACAGCGACATGAGTGAGATGTAGAGATTTTAAAATCAGTACTGAGTAGGTACAGATGTTTACGTCAGGAAATTCTCTCTAGACTTTAGATATGTGACTCATTTTTCCTATATAATTCACTTTAAAGGTAGTTCACAATTAAATTTTTTCCTATTTATTGAAGCAGCGTCACATAGGTAGGATACCTATACTGATACTGACAGAAAGTTAAAGGGAAAAATGAAGCAAGAAATTAAATAGTTAAATTGCCAAGCTAGCATATAATATCAGCAAATTATGGCTTGATTCCATTTCTTTTCTTTACAGAAGGAACCATATAACTTTACCTGAGCCCAGCATACTCACATAGATGACTAAATATGTAGATGACTATTACTAGTCATTTATATATTACATGAAAATTACACATGCATTTAATTAAGAAAGAACCACAGTTTTGTTTTTATCCATATTCTATAATCAATTGCAAAAAAAATTTGCATACACTCTGTGGGTGTCAAAATTTTCCTGAAAAAGGTTGTGTGTGGAAAGCCCATCAGACCTCATGGGCTGCTTGTGCTAAGGTGCGTGAACTCTGTAGACAGTTTAAACAAATCTCTCACTGTGTCATTCAATTGCTTCCTCTCTAAAACCAAGTATAATTTCACCCACCTGGTTCTCACCAGGGAAAGATACAGTAAAATTGCCTGATGGAGTATGTACCACATCATACGTGCTCATTTAACAATAATAATCATGGATTAGTTATTACTGTTGTTACTTAGTATCCCCTTTAAAATGGGCACGTGGTGTATGAATCCTTCAGTGAAAGGCTGACTCTACGGAAATCCAGGGCTTTCTAGCTTCTGAGGCTCTTCCTTCTGTGCTTTGCTGCCTCATGAAATAGACTTGCAAACCACATAGGCCCTTTTTTTGGGCAATTTTGTCCTCATGAGCTTTCGCCTCAAGACCAGATTTTACAGGTTACCAGTGACTATTTAATGAGACAATGTGCACACACAGGCCTCTCCAGGCCCCTCGGGCTCCTCTCCTGAAGCCTCACACGCTCTCAATTCACGGGCCCTCGATTGTCTCCCAAGCTCCCTAAGTATTTGCAGCTCTGGCATGGAGCCTCCAGACTGGATTTCTCCTGTGATGATAATCACCATGGGTTAGGTGTCTCCTGCCCGCGTGCTTCTTCCCAGGTGCTGGCGCTGTCTTCTTGGACTCATGCATGCCCCAGATTGCCCACGGGACGGCGCTGTGCATACTCCTTCGCCCCCACAAACTGGCCTTTGGAAGACAGAGCTGCTTCCCCCGCTTTTCAAACAAATGATATTTTCTATTAAATTCACATTCTTGACTGCAGAGCTCCCAGAAGCCAAAACTCAGCTGCTCTCACCCGAATGGCATCATGGAGAAAAGGTCACATTTTATCCCATTCATTGGCCTTGCAAGGAGTCCCTGGTCAGCAAAATAAAGCAAAGCTGGCTGTGTCCAATAACCAACCTGGAATCTAGCACTTCCTCCCCCAGAGTGCTGCTGGCAGCTTCAAATAAAACAGTCAAGTCGCCCCCCTCCACGGCTGCCTTGGATGTGGAGTCCTGGTTAGGGTATAGGGTTTGGGATGGACACCCATGTATCTGTCACATGCCCATGAACACACATGGCCATCAAACAAGGTAGGGCGGCGGAAGTCCAAGAAGCCTGGTCTGCAGAGATCAGCCACTGTGAGTCTGCTGGACTCCCATGATCGTGCATTTGGCCCACACGCAGGCTGGGGTGCAGGCCTTGGGAAGAGGGGGTCTGCAAACACTGAGTGTGGATAGCATCCTCTGCAGACCCCCGGGGCGCAGGCCAGGGTTGCTCCTTCAAGAAACCTCCGTCATCAGGCTTCAGGTACCACTACTGTCTTTCCTTTAGCTTTGTTCACAGTCTAGGTGCAAAGGATTTTCTAAGTCAATACAGTGTCAACTTAGATGCAATGAGAAAGTGAAAATATTTGGGGCTGACAGTCATCTCCTGACAGCGTTTTATTTTCCCTCTTTAACACTCTACAGGTAACCTGGTAGTTGGCCACCTGCTGCATGATGTATGATCTAAACACTTGTCAAACACTGACCTGAAACTGTCAAAACGTTTGTCTAAAACTTGTCACATGTTGGATTCTGTGACAGGGGTCTCTGTTGCCTTTCCAAATTTGCCCTGTGCCATTACACTGCCATTTGAACTCAAAAGATGTGATTCAGCTTCTCAGAAGTATCTATCTGCTGCCTGCCTAAGCACCAGAGAATTCATTTGCTGTTGGTTGCAACCCTTTCAGAAAGATGCTGCATAACCATACTGGCCCTACTGTATTTCCAACGAGAGCTCAGATTCAAATGATGTTCTGTGGAAATAAACTCTTTCCTGATTCTGTCCTTGTCTCACCAGTAAATAAATCCCTGACATGGGGCGTCTGGTGTATGTGAATATAATGTGGCCCAGCTAGAAGGAAATGTCCCCGAGTTTTAATCTTCTTTGCCAAAAATTCTCACCGTAACACAAACTCTGAGCGGCCGTCACCTTACCCACAAATTCCCCCGGATTCCTTCTTATGTTGCCTCTGATTCTCCAGATATTGAGAAGACAGAGAAAACATGCCCCTTGGCATTCAGAAACACTGTTAAAAGTGCAGATCCTATTATTATTACTTTGGCTCTCTTATCATTTTTTTTTATAACAAAAATTCTCAAACACAGCCCAAAATAGACAAAATGGGCTATCATTTGCCTGGTCTCAGTGTCATTGCTCACAGGTCCTGCCCATGTATTTTCCCTGTAGTGGAGCATTTTAAAGCAAATCTCAGACATAAACTGACTGTCCCTATTTGCCCTGGACCGTCCCAGTGTCAGTACTGAACTCCACTCAGTCCCAGCAAAATGACCGGCTGGCCAAGACATCGCTCCCCTACAACGTGTTCACCATATATGTCCACTTAGTAAGGGCTTTTCAAAAGCCTTCACCACAGTACACGATCACATCAAACAAAGTGAACTACTATTCCTTAGGGTGCCTTTAATTCCACCCATGCTCATCTTTTCTGGACTTTCTGCCAAAAGGTAAAGTGTGTGTGTCGCTCATTGATCTGCAAGAGGAGACTCCTATGACTGATGGGTCACCTATGTGCCTCTCCATGTGGAACGCTGCCCATAGTCATTTTTGTCCGTGTCACTTAGTTCAGAAACAGAGAGGTCATGTTTCCTACAAAACCTCCCACACTTTCGAGGTGTTACTGGTTAGACTCCTCAGGTGATTCTGCTCCTTTATTGTGTGTGTTTTTATATAAAGAGCTGATAAGCTCTAGAAATGTGAATCGATAGAGTGTTAAGTTTGGGGGCAAGAATACTTCCTTGGTGGTGCTGGCAACTTCTTAATGCATCCCACATATATTGCTAAGATTGACCTGGGGTTCTGGAGGGGTCATGCTGATGAAGCCTTCTCAAAGCTCCCCATCAACCTTCCAGCTGAACATTTAAGCAGCCACCGACCGAGGCCACTGCCTGGATGCATGATAACATTAGGAGTGGCAAGACATGCTCCTCTAATCCTAACATTCCTCCTTCATTCAGTCATGTGATTCTCTGCCAAAGAGAAATGCTTTATTCATTTGGTTTTGATGTTGGTTCACTGAGCCTTAAAAAAGAAGGACAGCCTGCCATTCGTGACAACACAGATGGACCTTGGGGGCATTAAGCTCAGTGAAATGAGAAAGAGAGAGAAAGACAAATACTGGGTGATCTCACTTACACGTGGCATATAAAAGACAAACTTTCCATCATTGGCTATCTAGTCATTGTGAAGTCAAGTCCAGCTAGAAAAGGCAGGACACAAGGGTGAAAGCTTTCAGGTATTCATTTGCAGAATAAACAGCTGGTGGCCCCAAGATGTCCCATAAAGCTTTTTGGGAGGAGGCTGATGGGGGCACAAGGAGTATTTTGAGTTCTCTGGTGCCTGTTCCTGATGTATGTTCATGATTTCCCTAGCTGCCACACACATGCAAATGTCGCTGATGCTCTACCATCATTTCCTTCACAGCTGTGCACGTGCAAATTTGCAAGGACCTGCAAATGTATGGCGTGGTGCCTTCCCTCTGCTCACATCACCAGGAAACCACCCATTTCAGGGCAGTCATGCGGATGGCCAAGTCAAGCACAAAGCCAAATGATCGAACTGCTGAAGGTTCCCGCAGACTTTGGTCTTTGCATGGTTACTATTCTTCCCGGCCTCGCACACTGACCTCTCAGACAGCTAATTTTATGTCTGTTGCATGTAGCCTTGCAATCGCCTAGAGACGCCACGCTTCAAACATTTCCCTCCCTGTGTGTCCCGTCTCTCTTCCTTTAAACTCTTTTCCCCCTCACCTGAGCTCAGGCCCACAGGGGAGGAGCCCCAAATACTGATTTGCACTGGGGTTATTGCTTCTAACACGTAGCTCCAATATGTCCCTTCTCTTCCTGCCCCTGTCTTCTACTCTCAGAATTTAGATTTTCAAAGGCAGTCCTGGGGCCCAAGGAGACAGAGGTTTCATTGCATTTTTCCAAAAGGTCTTGCTTGATTCAGCTTTAAAAGAGAAGGATTCCACTCCTAGGAATTTACCCTAAGAATGCAGCAGCCCAGTTTGAAAAAGTCATATACACCCCTATGTTTATCGCAGCACTATTTAAAATAGCCAAGAAATGGAAGCAACCTAACTGTCCATCAGGAGATGAATGGATAAAGAAGGTGTGGTACATATACACAATGGAATACTATTCAGCCATAAGAAGAAAACAAATCCTACCATTTGCAACAGCATGGATGGAGCTAGAGGGTATTATGCTCAGTGAAATAAGCCAGGTGGAGACAGACAAGTATCAAATGATTTCACTCATCTGTGGAGTATAAGAACAAAGCAAAAACTGAAGGAACAAAACAGCAGCAAACTCACAGAACACAAGAATGGACTAACAGTTACCAAAGGGAAAGGGACTGGAGAGGATGGGTAGGAAGGGAGGGACAAGGGGGAAAAAGGGGCATTACGATTAGCACACATAATGTAGTGGGGGGGGCACAGGGAGGGCTGTACAACACAGAGAAGACAAGTAGTGACTCTATAGCATCTCACTATGCTAATGGACAGTGACTGTAATGGAGTAGGTGCTGGGGACCTGATGATGTGGGGAGTCTAGTAACCATTATGTTGCACTGTAATTGTAGATTAA
>JAVSCE010017932.1:0-149536 GCA_032199065.1 Smutsia gigantea
GGGGATTCTCTGCCGTTTGAACATGGACAGTGACATGAACATTAAGCCGGGTCCCCCTTGTAACCCATTTCATGTAAAGGCTGCACGAATCCATCAGCCTCCCACTCAAGCCTCTGCCTGGAGCATGGCCGCCCCTCACCCTGAGGGTATTTGCACTGCAGTTCCTGCCCCCATTTCACCCTCAGAAAGGACGGGCTTCTTGCCTGGCTCGTTTCCACTCTGGCCTTGGTCTTGCAGACTGAAGGCGCGGTTTGCTGGGAGGTGAGGTCCAGGGCAACCTAGGCTAGAGGTTTTCACTGCCCACAGCCTCAGTGGCCGGCAGAAGCGTCTGATGCCAGCTCGGCTGTCAGGGTCATCGCTGCATGCTTACAGCGGTGCTGCTCGTGCGGTCCCACTCTGAATGGTGACAGACCAACGATAGCGCAGGGTGGAGACGGGCTCCTATCGCTTCCTGACCGTCTCCCCTTAGCTACACACCTTCCCTGCATTTGAAGCTGAGCAGGAGAACATGCTACTTATAGGTTGTGCACACTTGGGGAGGGTTTTATTTTGTTACGCTTTTTTGAGGATGGGGCAGCTTGCACAGGGAAGGAGCCAGAAAGAGAGATGAAAGTCAGTGGAGCAAAGACCCAGAGGAAACCCTGGGGGAGAAGGGGGTGGAACACTCGGAATCCAGGGCACAGGGAAAGGGATTCTGGTCTCTGTAAGGGTGGGACGCCATTCTCTGACATTGGCGGGAGGATGTAGGGGAGGTAGATATAAACAGGTTCGTATGAGGGAGGCTGGAAATGGAGGGACGTCAAAGAATGCCTCAGATGCACGGAAGACTGTGAATGTATGGCTTCCTCTTCAGCAGCATCCCGCAGTACAAACCCAGGATCCAAGAGACTGGAGGGTGGGGAGAGACCGGGGCTTGCTACATATGAATGGATCTAAAGGGCATAATTATAGGAAGCATCTTGCCCAACTCCTGGGCTCCAAGTAGTTATTAAGTCCAGACCCTCCCTCATCCCTCTCCTAAGAGCAGTCAGAAGGTAGGTGACTCAGATTTTAGCCATAACAGGCCATTGCAGCCCCATCCCTGTGCAGCTGATCTGCCCTCCCCTCAGGGTCAAGCGGCTGGCCTTAGGGGCAGCTCAGGCGCTGCAAGAGCAGATGGCCAGGTAGCCACCCGTACCTCTCTGGCAATGATTGCTCTCACAGTGCTCCAGCTCCCAGAGGCGGCACATAGCCAAGACAGGCCTCTGATTACCTGGGATGTACAGGCTCTTTAAACCCTGGGACCATAAACCTCTATGCAGCCATACATAGGTTTCAGCCTGTCAGTCAAAAACTGCTCATGAGATGTCACTCTGCCTCCTCTTCTAAGACCCAACACATGGGCAAGAAATCCCACCAGACTTGCCTGGTGCCAAGGACGGCTTTATTAAAAGGGGCTTGTTCTCAGTGGTTTTATTATAACTGGCTCTGTGTTTCCATAGACTTGTTTTCCCAAGGTTCCCCATGTGGGTGGGGAGAGCTAGGGACCCGCATGACTTGGAAATGGGTTTCCTAGCAGAGGATTTCTTGGCAGATCAACTGAATTGGGGCCACTTGCTGTTCTTATATATAAAATAGCTAGGTTCTTGGCTCTGGCCTACCTTCCTGAGATGCCCTGGGATTACACAGATGTCAGCCAAGTGGCTGAGTCTCCTAGGAGAGATGAGCCCTGTGTCTCACTTTTTTTTAAACTACTTTGAATTTTGTTGATCCACTTATATAAAAGGATAAAGGGTCAAAAACCAAAACCAAAACCCCCACCTATGCTACACTTTTTATCTCCAAGTGCAATTATGCCTCTCTTCATTTTGGCAGAGTTGTGACTTTGTTCTGTCATAATGCTTGGTATGTCACCATCTCGTGGTGGAAGAGGGTAATTGCCTATTCATGCTAGGGGGTCATATGCATTATTCCAACAAGGGCTATGTTTGTTGAAAGTCCACTCTGTATCAAGCACAGTGTGGTAATTGCAGTCATCTCTCTACATTAAAAGCAAGAGTCTGCCTGTATGGTAGGAACCTGATCCTGGGATCACTGTTAACTGCCATTCCAGACCTTGCCTGGCAGCTGCCTTGGAGCCAAAGCCACTCTATTTGAAATTTCACCCGGAATCTTGGATGCTGAAAGGAGCCTGAAAAGGCTGCCTGGGACTGCAGAATTCATTCCAGGTGCAACAAAATGTGACCCTTGCAGCGGTGACAATTTCCCAGCCCTACGTTATCAGTGGTTCTTGGCCTGCCGGTACATTAGAATCACCCACAGGCTTTTAAAAACAATGATGCCCAGATCTCACCCCCAGAGATTCTGATTTAATAGTTCAGAGGTGAGGCACTGGCATTTTAAAAGCTCTCCGGGAGATTCTAATGTGCAGTCAGGGCTGAGGAATGCTGTGAAAATGGGTAGGCATGGGTCAGCACCTCCCTCTTTATTGCTGTTGTAACTGAAATACTCGCCACAGACACATGCCATGCCCCTCCCCTCTCCTCACACTCAGACAGAAATTGGGAGCACCGTGGCCTCATCATCCAAGAATTTCATCTGTCCCTCACATTATAAGGAACATTTCCCAAGTTTCCATGGGGGTCTTTGAAAAGCTCCTCAAGCTACTATTAAAAGGTATACAACCAATAGGTCCCTTTTCTTATTCTTGGCCAGACTAAAGGAATACAATTTGAAAGGAGAATGGGTACGGGAATTGTTGAGCATTGGAGCATATTTTGGTCACTAAAAGAATGTAAGTAAAACTCTAAGAGGTGTCCTTGCAAAGTATGGAAATTGGGGGGGAAGTCTGTCTTGTTTTCTCTTCAAGGGTCTAAAGCTAGTCTGGGAATTAATGCCATCTCTGGGAATTAATGCTTGTCATTGGGAGGGATGTGTGTGTGCACCAAACGTTACTCCACGAATAGTTGGAAGAATAAAGAGGTCCATTTTCAATGCATATTGGTGGGAGACCCTAAAGAGGACCAGATATGGGGTCCCAACTATCCACAGCTTATGTGGCTCAGAAAGACCTGGAGAGCCCAAGTTCATCTTGGACCATTTTGCTGAGCCATTCAGGAAGGAATAACTAATATTCAGCTAAATGAACTTCTAGGGCGTTGCCTGGGAGTGGGAGATCCTTGTGTGACAGACCATTCTCTCCAGGTGGGAGGTGGAGAGGATGTTAACCCCAGAGTGGGGAGGTTTGAAGAGGGAGGCTCTCTCTCAAAAAGGAAGGCAGACAGAAAGTCAAGGGAGCAAGAGGAGTTTGAGAGGGGCAAGGGTCATCCTTGCCCCACAGCCCCGAGGCTGCAGAGACCTGGGGCTTGACCATACCTCTCCTGATTCCCAACTCAGCTCCTGGTTTTGTTTTCTATTTTCCAGGGTGTCATCTTGATCCTAGTAATTTAAACATTGACTGTGGTGAACACACGAAAACAATGTGTGGGACTTCTGGAGAACTCACCACCAATACTCTTTCATTGGGTTTTCTGGTGCTGATTAAAGGTAAGTTTTATTTTCAGTTTTTAAAAGGTCTTATTTTTGTTTTGTTTTGTTGTCAGTAGAGTCATTACCAATGTTTGAGTAGGGAGACAGTTCAGTCTCTTGAGTCAGAACTCTCCGCTTTGTTTTCAGGATACTCAAAGACTTCAGGGCTGCGTGGGCAAAGTGTATCAAATGCTTTCCATTTAAAGGGGAACTTGAAATTGAGCCGTGGAGTTTGGCTGCAGGCCAGACCCTTCCCTTGAGGAGACATTTGCGCATGACCCAGGTGACCAGGGCTTTGGAGAGGAGAAACGAAGCAAGGAGGAGGTGCTGAAACATTCCAGGAGCCAAATGAAATGCCTCCTTTGAATGGGAATTGGCTACCCTGGGACAAGAACAAGGGAGGCATCGATGATCCTTAGTGCTCAGGCTTAAATCTCTCTCTGTCTCTCTTCTTCACAGGATTAATGTCTATATAACCAATTTGTCAACCCAGACTTAAGGGTATGGGTTGGCATTTTCACTGCCAGCCAGAGGGTCTGGCAAACAGACACCTCTATCAGCATTCTAGAATCATCTCTTTTCTGTGTAAAATGAGAAGCCACCCAAGTGGTGGCTCATGGGGCTCCCAATGGCATTGACCACACTTGTCTTCCAGTGCTTCCTGAGGTCAGAGGTGCAAGCCCTTCCCAGGATGCTCTGTTCTCCATGGTTAAGCTTCATTTGTCCATGAGGAGTTGCGATGGCATAGAAACCGGCTGCGGGAGGTGTTCAAACTTGCCTGAGCCTCCTCAGTGGTGTGTTGATAACAACAGGGCCCGTGAGGTGAGCTGGCAATAAAGCTTCTGTGGTCTGAATTGGGCCACCCTGTACCTGGAGCCCTCTGCAAGCTTGGAGACACCACATTGGTTTATCTGAAACAGAAGGCCACGAGAACACTTTGGAAGAAGCCCCCCGGCATCATTGGAGTCAGCCAGACAAGGAAATTCTCTCTAACCATAAGACAAAACTGCATTTTAATAACAAACTGTTTTCTTCTCCCTCCCAGTCCTCAGTTCAAGTTAAATGTTCCAGTGATTTGGACCTCTCCTCTCAAGGCATAATTACTTTCCTCTTTAATTAATCATTTTTTTTTAAATGAAAAGGCCCTTTTCCCATAGTTCACTATTATACATCTATTCTCCGACAGCAGCCAGAATGATCTTTAAGAGGTGTGGATCCCTTTCCAGGTGTTTCTATGGCTCTGCATGGGCTGGACTTGCCCGTCTCTCTGTCCTCATTGGCCTCACTGTTTGTTAAGCCCTCCTCCCACCCCACCCCCTCTTTGAGCTTCAGCTACACTGGTCTTTGATTTATTCACCAAGCAATTCAGGTTTGGGGGACATATAAGGATGGATCAGGCTGCATACCCACCTGAAACCACCCATCAGTCATTTTTATTACTTAAAATTTACATGCAATAATCTTTGTTTTTGTTTTTGTGAACTTCTCTGAGGTTTGACACATGCATAGATTTTTGTAATCATCACCACAAACAGGATACAAAATAATTCCAACACCCCAAAGAATTCCCTCGTGCTGCCCCTTTGTAGTCAGTTCCTGCCCCTACCTCCTGGCAACCACTGATCTGTTTCTATAGTTTAGCCTTTTCCAGACAGTCATATGGAGGCAATCATACAGTATACAGTCTTTTGAGATAGGCTTTTTTCACTTAGCACAATGCATTTACATTCACATTGTTGTGTGTAGCAATAAATGCTTCCTTTTTTTTAATCCATTATTTATTCATTGAAGAATATCTGAGTAGTTTCCAACTTGGGACAATTATGAAAAATGCTACTATTAAACATTAGTGTACAGGTTTTTGAGTGAGTACAAGTTTTCACTTCTCTATGGTAGATACCTACAGAAAGATTTCTGGGTCAAAAGCTAAGTATATGTTCACTTTGTAGGAAAATGTCTAACTGTCCTCCAGCATTCCTGTCCTGTACCATACTGCATCCCACTTGCGCTTTGTGAGAGTTCCAGTTGCTCCAAATCCTTGTCAGTACTTCGTATTGTCAGACTTTTAATATTAGCCATTTTAATAGGTATGTATGGTATCTCATTGTGGTTTTTAATTTGCATTTCCCTAACGACTAATGATGCAAACAGCTCTTCATATGTATTTGCCATTTATATATTTTCTTTGGTGAGGTACACTGTCAGATCTGCCCACTTAAAAAAATGGATTGTTTGGACTTGCAAGATGGTGGTGTGAGAGGTGAGACTGAGAGATCCTCCCAAAACCACAAATTGTACAAAAATATAGTTAATACAACTAACCTTAAGACAGCAACAAGAAAGAAGGCTGAACCAGACTGCAAACAGACCTCACGAACAGAGAAGACCTCACAAAACAGGGTAACGTAGGAAAGCCTTAATCTGGCAGGACCCAAGCCTTTCCCCTACCCCAGCTCACGGCAGGAGGAAGAGAAACGGAGCAGGGAGGGGGTGGAAGCCTGGGACTGCTGAACACCTAGCCCTGGAGATCTGCTTTGTGAGCAGAATGCTATAGTGCGTGGTGCTCTGGACATTGGGGAGCTCGGACAGGCAGAGTGCTTGAGAAATTGACATTCCAGCCATTTGTGGAGGAGGGGATCCACACCCACTGCTCTATGTCAGAGGAAAGGCAGGCAGTCTGGGAGGCTTCCTAGCAGTGAGAGGGCTGCTGAAGGGGCGGGGTTTGCACAGAGCTTGCTGCCCGGGAGAAGGGAGAGCTGGACAAGGTTGTCTGGGTGTGCTCTGCCCAGCTGGTTGTGAACTTTGGGGAGCTTCAGGTGCTCCTACCTGCTGGCTGCCTACTCGGCTCAGAGGCCCCCCACTGCGACATGCAGCCTGCAAAGCCTTCCTACTGGTCTGCAGGCACCTGCTCGCAAACCGGCAGTCACTGTGCAAGCATCAGGCCAGTCAGAGGGAGGCCCCACCTACAAAAGCTAGAGACGCAAAGCACAGAGGCTTACACCTGTGTGCTTGGTCTACTGGCTCTGACACTGGAGACAGGCACTGCAGATGGGAATCAGGAAACAGATCTTCCCTCCCCCCAGGCACAAGCTCCGCTTCCCTGCGAACCCCAACCTCACTTCTAGGGGCTGAGAAGCTCCAGAGACTGGGCTTTCTGCTCACTAGTGGGCACCACACAGAAATATGAAATGACAAAAGAACATGGTTCAGACCAAAATCTCACAAACCCAGGAAAGACGGCCAAATGAAACCAAACTCACCAATCTCCCTGAAAGAGAGTTGAAAATAAAAATTATAAACATGCTTATGGAGGCACAGAAAAATATTCAAGAACTCAGGAATGAATTTAAGTTGGAGATTTAACCATTAAGAAATTCCATATCTGAGGACTTCTGGGAAGATGGCAGCATGAGCAGGGCAGCGGAAATCTCCTCCCCAAACCATATGTATTTATGAAAATACAGCAAATACAACTATTCCTAAAAGAGAGACCAGAAGATACAGGACAGCACCCACCCTGCATTTACTCTTGAGAGGACTCAGCACCCTGCGAGGCGGGTAAGATATGGAGGCACGACCCGGCAGGACCCGAGCACTCCCCCACCCAAGCGCACTGGCGGGAGGAGAGGATTCAGAGTGGGGAGAGAGTGCTAGAACAGGCCTGCGAAATAACCAGCCCTGATGATCTGCGCCGGGAGCGGTGACACACATTACGTGGTGTATTGGACATTGGACAGGTAGAGGGTGCAGGATCTGAGCCGGGGAACACACCCAGTTCCTCACAGCCAGCTCCCCGGGACAAAAGAAAAGTGTGCGCTTTTTTTAGCTGTATTAAAGAGACAGGGGCCCAACGGAGGAGCACGATCGTCCCAGCACACTCAGCCCAGCAGGCCGGGAGTCCTGGGAAATTTCGGACCCCTTGACTGGCGACTGGGAAAAAGTAGCCGCACTCAGACTTCCCACAGAGATCAACAGCCTCCCATTTGTTCCCTCCCCAGCCAGAGCTACAAATGGCCCTGCGGAGTGGTGCGGCCACGGCTGTGAAATAGTGGAGCAACAGCGCCACTTACAGCATCCCCACAGAATCTACTCCCGGCGGGCATTTTTTGTTTTTGTTTTTCGTTTTCTTTCTTTTCTTTCCTTCTTTTTTTCTCTTTTCTTTCTTTTTTTCTTTTTAAAAGTCTTAAAGAGTCCAGCTGACATATGTGGCACCTACCAGTGACCACTTCTATCACCATGAAAAGACAGAGGAATATGGTACAAACAAAACTTACCCAGACCCAAACAACACCAGAGAGGGAACCTGAAGGGATGGAAATGCACAACCTTCCTGAAAAAGAATTCAGAACAAAAGTCATAACCATACTGATCGGTCTACAGAGAAATATGCAAGAGCTGAGGGAGGAAGTGAGGGAAGTGAGGAAAGACAATGCGCAAATGAGACAAGGGATCGGCGGGCTTAGAAGCAGACTGGAGGACATGTAAGAGACTCTTAATGCAATAGAAATCAGAGAATAGGAATACAGAGAAGCAGAAACAGAGAGAGATAAAAGGATCTCTAGGAATGAAAGAATATTAAGAGAACAGTGTGACCAATCCGAATGGAACAATATTCACATTATAGGAGTACCAGAGGAAGAAGAGAGAGAAAAAGGGATAGAAAGTGTCTTTGAAGAAATAATTGCTGAAAACTTCCCCATGCTGGGGAAGGAAATAGTCTCGCAGTCCACGGAAGCCCACATATCTCCCAACACAAGGGACCCAAGGAAGACAACACCAAGACACATAATAATTAAAATGGCAAAGATCAAAGATAAGGACAGAGTATTAAAGGCAGCTAGAGAGAGAAAAAAGATCACCTACAAAGGTAAACCCATCAGACTATCATCAGACTTCTCAACAGAAACCTTACAGGCCAGAAGAGAATGGCATGATATATTTAACGTAATGAAACAGAAGGGCCTCGAACCAAGAATATTATATCCAGCACGACTATCATTTAAATATGACGGAGGGATTAAACAATTTCCAGACAAGCGAAAGGTGAGAGAGTTTGCCTCTCATAAACCACCTCTACAGGATATCTTAAATGGACTGCTCTAGAGGGAAGCACTCCTAAGGCTAAAAAGATGTCACCAGAGAAAATAAAATCATAGCAAAGAAAGCAGACCATCCAAATACTAACTAAAGAATAAAACACCTAGTATATAAACAATGGAGGAGGAAGAATAAGAAGGGAGAGAAAAAAAGAAACATCAGACTGTGTTTACAATAACTTAACAAGAAAGTTAAGTTAGATTGTTAGGTAGTACAGAAGCAACCCTTGAACCTTTGGTAACCACTAATCTAAAGCCAACAATGGCAATAAGTACATATCTATTGATAATCACCCTAAATGTAAATGGACTGAATGCACCAATCAAAAGACACAGAGTAATAGAATGGATAAAAAAGCAAGACCCATCTATATGCTGCTTACAAGAGACTCACCTCAAACCCAAAGATATACATAGACTAAAAGTGAAGGGATGGAAAAAGATATTTCATGCAAAAAGCAGGTGTTGCAGTACTTGTATCAGACAAAATAGACTTCAAAACGAAGAAAGTGGCAAGAGATAAAGAAGGACATTACATAATGATAAAGGGGTCAGTCCAAGAAGAGG
Source organism: Smutsia gigantea (assembly GCA_032199065.1). NCBI lineage: Eukaryota > Metazoa > Chordata > Mammalia > Pholidota > Manidae > Smutsia > Smutsia gigantea. Next base: position 9,171 of record JAVSCE010017932.1, read on the forward strand.
ATATAACCATTATAAATATATATGCACCTAACAGAGGAGTGCCAGCATATGTGAAACAAATACTAACAGAATTAAAGGAGGAAATAGAAAGCAGTGCATTCATTTTAGGAGACATCAACACACCACTCACTCCAAAGGACAGATCAACCAGACAGAAAATAAGTAAAGACACAGAGGCACTGAACAACACACTAGAACAGATGGACTTAACTGACATCTACAGAACTCTACACCCAAAAGCAACAGAATACACATTCTTCTCAAGTGCACATGGAACATTTTCCAGAATAGACCACATAGTAGGCCACAAAAAGAACCTCAATAAAGTGGAAAATATTGAAATTCTACCAATCAACTTCTCAGATCATAAAGGTATTAAACTAGATTTAAATTTTAGAAGGAAAACAAAAAGGCTCACAAATACATGGAGACTTAACATTCTCCTAATTAATCAATGGGTTAATGACCAAATCAAAAAAGAAATCAAAGAGTATATGGAGACTAATGACAACAACAACACAAAGCCACAATTTCTGAGGGATGCAGGAAAGGCAGTTTTAAGAGGAAAGTATATTGCAATCCAGGCCTATTTAAAGAAGGAAGAACATTCCCGAATGAATAGTGTAAAGACACAATTACTGAAATTGGAAGAAGAAGAACAAATGAGGCCCAAAGTCACCAAAAGGAGGGACATAATAAAGATCAGAGAAGAAATAAATACAATTGGGAAGAATAAAACAATAGAAAAAAATCAATGAAACCAAGAGCTGGTTCTTTGGGAAAATAAACAAAATAGATAAACCCCTAGCCAGACTCATTAAGAGAAAAAGAGAATCTACACACATAAACAGAATCAGGAATAAGAAAGGAAAAATCACGATGGACTTCACAGAAATACAAAGAATCATAAGAGAATATTATGAGAATCTTTATGTTAACAAGCTGGAAAACCTAGAAGAAATGGACAACTTGTTAGAAAAATACAACCTCCCAAGACTGACCAAACAAGAAACAGAAAAACTAAGCAGACCAATCACCAGCAACGAAATTGAATCGGTAATCAAAAAAACTACCCAAGAACAAAACCCCCGGACAAGATGGATTCACCTCTGAATTCTACCAGACATATAGAGAAGAAATAACACCCATTCTCCTTAAAGTTTTCCAAAAAATAGAAGAGGAGGGAATACTTCCAAACTCATTCTATGAAGCCAGCATCACTCTAATACCAAAACCGGGCAAAGACCTCACCAAAAAAGATAATTAGACCAATATCCCTGATGAACGTAGATGAAAAAATACTCAACAAAATATTAGCAAACCGAATTCAAAAATACATCAAGAGGATCATACACCATGATTAAGTGGGATTCATCCCAGGGATGCAAGGATGGTACAACATTCAAAAATCCATCAACATCATCCACCACATCAACAAAGAGAAGAACAAAAACCACATGATCATCTCCATAGATGCTGAAAAAATATTAGACAAAATTCATCATCCATTCATGATTAAAACACTCAACAAAATGGGTATAGAGGGCAAGTACCTCAACATCATAAAGGCCATATATGACAAACCCACAGCTAACATCATACTTAACAGCAAGAAGCTGAAAGCATTTTATCTAAGATCGGGAACAAGACAGGGATGCCCACTCTCTCCACTGTTAATCAACATAGTACTGGAGGTCCTAGCCACAGCAATCAGACAAAACAAAGACATACAAGGCATCCAGATTGGTAAAGAAGAAGTCAAATTGTCACTATTTGCAGATGACATGATACTGTACATAAAAAACCCTAAAGACTCCATTCCAAAACTACTAGAACTGATGTCTGAATTCAGCAAAGTTGCAGGATACAAAATTAACACACAGAAATCTGTTGCTTTCCTATACACGAACGATGAACTAACAGAAAGAGAAATCAGAAAAACAATTCCATTCACAATTGCATCAAAAAGAATAAAATACCTAGGAATAAATCTAACGAAGGAAGTGAAAGACCTGTACTCTGAAAACTACAAGACACTCCTAAAAGAAATTAAAGAGGACACTAACAAATAGAAATTCATCCCAAGCTCTTGGCTAGGAAGAATAAATATTGTCAAAATGGCTATACTACCTAAAGCAATCTACAGATTCACTGCAATCCCTATCAAAATACCACCAGCTTTCTTCAATGAACTGGAACAAATAATTCTAAAACTCATATGGAACCACAAAAGACCTCGAATAGCCAAAGCAATCCTGAGAAGGAGGAATAAAACAGGGGGAATTATGCTCCCGGACTTCAAGCTCTACTACAAAGCCACAGTAATCAAGACAATTTGGTATTGGCACAAAAACAGACCCACAGACCAGTGGAACAGAATAGAAAATCCAAACATTAACCCAAACATATACAGTCAATTAATATTTGATAAAAGTGCCTTGGATATACAATGGGGAGATGACAGCCTCTTCAGCAGCTGGTGTTGGAAAAACTGGACAGCTACATCTAAGAGAATGAAACTGGACTACTGTCTAGCCCCATACACAAAGGTAAACTCAAGATGGATCAAAGACCTGAATGTAAGTCATGAAACCATAAAACTCTTAGAAAAAAACATAGGCAAAAATCTCTTGGACATAAACATGAGCAAGTTCTTCATGAACATATCTCCCCGGCAAGGGAAACAAAAGCAAAAATGAACAAGGGGGACTATATCAAGCTGAAAAGCTTCTGTACAGCAAAGGACACCATCAGTAGAACAAAAAGACATCCTACAGTATGGGAGAACATATTCATAAAAAACGTATCTGATAAAGGGTTGACATCCAAAATATATAAAGAACTCATGCACCTTAACAAACAGAAAGCAAATAATCCAATTAAGAAATGGGCAGAGGACATGAATAGACACTTCTCCAAAGAAGAAATTCAGATGGCCAACAGGCACATGAAAAGATGCTCCACATCGCTAATCATCAGAGAAATGCAGATTAAAACCACAATGAGATATCACCTCACACCAGTGAGGATGGCCAACATCCAAAACACAAACAACAACAAATGTTGGCGAGGATGTGGAGAAAAGGGAACCCTCCCACACTGCTGGTGGGACTGCAAATTAGTTCAACCATTGTGGAAAGCAGTATGGAGGTTCCTCAAAAAACTCAAAATAGAAATACCATTTGACCCAGGATTCCCACTCCTAGGAATTTACCCTAAGACTGCAGCAGCCCAATTTGAAAAAGACGGATGCACTCCTATGTTTATAGCAGCACTATTTACAATAGCCAAGAAATGGAAGCAACCTAAGTGTCCATCAGTAGATGAATGGATAAAGAAGAGGTGGTACATATACAAAATGGAATGTTATTCAGCCATAAGAAGAAAACAAATCCTACCATTTGCAACAACATGGATGGAGCTAGAGGGTATTATGCTCAGTGAAATAAGCCAAGCTGAAAAAGACAAGTGTCAAATGATTTCACTCATATGTGGAGTATAAGAACTAAGAAAAAAACTGAAGGAACAAAACAGCAGCAGACTCACAGAACGCAAGAACGGACTAATAGTTACCAAAGGGAAAGGGGCTGGGGAGGATGGGTGGGAAGGGAGGGACAAGGGGGAAAATGGGGCATTATGATTAGCAGATGTAATGTTGGGGGGGCACCGGGAGTACTGTACCACTCAGAGAAGACAAGTAGTGAGTCTATAGCATCTCACTACGCTGATGGACAGTAACTGTAATGGGGTTGTTAGGGGGACCTGATGAAGGGGGTAGTTTAGTCACCATAATATTGCACATGTAATTGTAGATTAATGATACCAAAATAAATTATTAAAAAAAAAAGAAATTCCATATCTGAAATGAAACATACAATGGAGGGAGTTAAAAGTAGATTAGATGTAGTAGAATAGATAGTAAATGGAATAGAAATTAGACAAGAGGAATACAAAGCTGAGGCACAGAAAGGAAAAATGATCTGTAAGAATGAAAGAATATTGAGAGAACTGTGTGACCAATGCAAACACAACAATATTCGCATTACATGGGTACCAGAAGAAGAGAGAGAATAGGGGATAGAAAGTGTCATTGAGGAGATAATTGCTGAAAAGTTCCCCAATCTGGGGAAGGAGACAGTCTGTCAAGCCATGGAGGTGCACAGATCTCCCAACACAAGGGACCCAAGTAAGACAACATCATGACATATAATAATTAAAATAGCAAAGATCAAGGATAAAGAGAGACTTTCAAAGCAGGTAGAGAGAGAGAAAATATCACATACAAAGGAGAACCCATCAGGCTATCACCAGACTTCTCAACAGGAACCTCAGAGGCCAGAAGGGAGTGGCATGATATATTTAATGCAATGAAGCAGAAAGTCCTTGAACCAAGAATACTCTACCAGGCGAGGTTATCATTTAAATTTGAAGGAGGGATTAAACAATTTTCAGATAAGCAAAAGCTTAGAGAATTTACCTCCCACAAACCACCTCTATGGTGCATTTTGGAGGGTCTCCTATAGATGGAAGTATTCCTAAGGCTAAACAGATGTCACCCAAGGGAAAACAAAGAGTACAGAATATGATTCATAACATACAAGGAATGGAGGAAGAAGAAAAAGGAGGAAAAAAAAGAACCTTTAGGTTGTGTTTGTAATGGTACAGAAAGTAAGTTAAATTAGACTGTTAGATAGTAAGGCAATTGCCCTTGAACCTTTGGTAACCATGAATCTAAAGCCTGCAATGGCAAAAGTATGTACCTACCCATAATCACCCTAAATGTAAATGGTCTGAATGCACCAATCAAAAGACATAGAGTTACTGAATGGATAAAAAAACAAGACCCATCTATATGCTGCCTACAAGAGTCTCACTTCAAACCCAAGGATATACACAAGACTGAAAGTAAAGGAATGCAAAAAGGTATTTCATGCAACTAATAGTGAGAAAAAAGCAGGAGTTGCAGTACTTGTATCAGACAAAATAGACTTCAAAACAAAGAAAGTCACAAGAGACAAAGAAGAACATTACACAATGATAAAAGGGTCAGTCCAACAAGAGGATATAACTATTATAAATATCTAGGCACCCAACACAGGATCACCTACATATGTGAAACAAATTCTAACAGAATTAAAGGGGGAAATAGAATGCAATGCATTCATTTTAGGAGACTTCTACATACCACTCACTCCAAAGGACAGATCAACCAGACAGAAAATAAGTAAAGAGACAGAGGCACTGAACAACATATTAGAACAGATGGACCTAACGGACATCTACAGAACACTCCATCCAAAAGCAACAGGATAAACACTCTTCTCAAGTGCACATGGAACATTTTCAAGAACTGATCATACATTAGGCCATAAAAAGAACCTCAGTAAATTTAAAAAGATTGAAATTGTACCAACCAGCTTCTCAGATCACAAAGGTATGAAACTAGGAACAAATTACACAAAGAAAGTGAAAAAGCCCACAAACACATGGAGGCTTAATAACATGCTCCTAAATAACGAATGGATCAATGACCAAATAAAAACAGAGATCAAGCAATATATGGAGACAAATGACAATAATTCAACACCACAAAATCTGTGGGAAGCAGCGAAGACTGTGCTAAGAGGGAAATATATTGCAATAAAGGTCTATCTCAGAAAAGAAGAACAATCCAAAATGAACAGTCTAAACTCACAATTAATGAAACTAGAAAAGGAAGAACAAATGAGGCCCAAAGTCAGTAAAAGGAGGGATATAATAAAGAAAAAGCATAAATAAATAAAATTGAAAAGAATAAAACAATAGAAAGAATCAATGAAACCAGGAGCAGGTACTTTGAGAAAATAAACAAAATAGATAAACCCCTAGCCAGACTTATCAAGAAAAAAAGAGAGTCTACACACATAAACAGAATCAGAAATGAGAAAGGAAAGATCACTATGGACACCACAGAAATAAAAATAATTATGAAAGAATACTATGAGAAATTATATGCTAACAAACTGGATAACATAGAAGCAATGGGCAACTTTCTAGAAAAATACAACCTTCTAAGGCTGACCCAGGAAGAAACAGAAAATCTGAATAGACCAATTACCAGCAAAGAAGTTGAATTCATAATAAAAAACCCACCTAAGAACAAAATGCCTGGCCTGGACCAGATGTTTTCACTGCTGAATTTTATCAAATATTTAGTGAAGACCTAATGCCCATCCTCATTAAAGTTTTCCAAAAAGCAGAAGAGGACGGAATACTCCCAAACTCATTCCACGAGGCCAACATCACTCTAACACCAAAACCAGGCAAAGACAACCACAAAAAAAGAAAATTACAGACCAATATCCCTGATGAACATAGATGCAAAAATACTCAACAAAATATTAGCAAACTGAATTCAAAAATACATCAAAAAGATCATCCATCATGATCAAGTGGGATTCATCCCAGGGATGCAAGGATGGTACAACATTTGAAAATCCATCAACATCATCCACTACATCAACAAAAAGGACAAAAACCACATGATCATCTCCAGAGATGCTGAAAAAGCATTCAAGAAAATTCAACATCCATTCATGATAAAAACTCTCAACAAAATGGGTATAGAGGGCAAGTACCTCAACATAATTAAGGCCATGTATGACAAACCCACAGCCAACATTATACTTAACAGCAAGAAGCTGAAAGCTCCTCCTTTAAGATTGGGAACAAGACAAGGATGCCCACTCTCCCCACTTTTATTCAACATAGTTCTGGACGTCCTAGCCACAGTAATCAGACAACACAAAGAAATAAAAGGCATCCAGATTGGCAAGGAAGAACTGAAACTGTCCTTGTCATGATATTGTACATAAAATGACATGATATTGTACATAAAAAACCCTAAAGAATCCACTCTAAAACTATTAGATCTAATATCTGAATTCAGCAAAGTTGCGGGATACCAAATTAATACGCAGAAATCTGTTGCATTCCTATACACTAATGATGAACTAGCAACAAGAGAAATCAGGAAAACAATTCCATTCACAATCGCATCCAAACCAATAAAATACCTAGGAATAAACCTAACCAAGGAAGTGAAAGACCTATACCCTGAAAACTACAAGACACTCTTAAGAAAAATTAAAGAGGACACTAATAAATAAATTCATCCCATGTTCTTGGCTAGGAAGAATTATTATTGTCAAAATGACCATTCTGCCTAAAGCAATCTACAGATTCAATGCAATCCCTATCAAAATACCAATAGCATTCTTCAGTGAACTAGAGCAAATAGTTCTAAAATTCATATGGAACTACAAAAGACCCCGAATAGCCAAAGCAATTCTGAGAAGGAGGAATAAAGCAGGGGTAATTATGCTCCCTGACTTCAAGCTCTACTACAAAGCCACAGTAATCAAGACAATTTGGTACTGGCACAAGAACAGACCAATAGACCAGAGGAACAGAATAAAGAGCCCAGATATAAATCCAAGCATATATGGTCAATTAATATATGATAAAGGAGCCATGGATATACAATGGGGAAATGACAGCCTCTTCAACAGCTGGTGGTGGCAAAACTGGACAGCTCCATGTAAGAGAATGAAACTGGATTACTGTCTAACCCCATACACAAAAGTAAACTCAAAATGGATCAAAGACCTGAATGTAAGTCATGAAACCATAAAACTCTTAGAAAAAAATCTCTTGGACATAAACATGAGCAACTTCTTCATGAACATATCTCCTCGGGCAAGGGAAACAAAAGCAAAAATGAACAAGTGGGACTATATCAAACTAAAAAGCTTCTGTACAGCAAAGGACACCATCAGTAGAACAAAAAGACTTCCTACAGTATGGGAGAATATATACAAAAATGACATATCCAATAAGGGGTTGACATCCAAATTATATAAAGAGCTCACACACCTCAACAAACAAAAAGCAAATAAGCTAATTAAAAGATGGGCAGAGGATCTGAACAGCCACTTCTCCAGAGAAGAAATTCAGATGGCCAACAGGCACATGAAAGATGCTCCACATCACTAGTCATCAGAGAAATGCAAATTAAAACCACAGTGAGATATCAACTCACACCAGTTAGAATGGCCGCCATCCAAAAACAAACAACAACAAATGTTGGCAGGGATGTGGGGAAAGGGGAACCCTCCTACACTGCTGGTGGGAATGTAAATGAGTACAACCATTGTGGAAAGCAGTATGGAGGTTCCTCAAAAAACTCAAAATCGTAATACCATTTGATCCAGGAATTCCACTCCTAGGAATTTATCCTAAGAATGCAGCAGCCCAGTTTGAAAAAGACATATGCACCACTATGTTTCTTGCAGCACTATTTAAAATAGCCAAGAAATGGAAGCAACCTAAGTGTCCATCAGTAGATGAATGGATAAAGAAGATGTGGTACATATACTCAATGGAATATTATTCAGCCATAAGAAGAAAACAAATCCTACCATTTGCAACAACATGGATGGAGCTAGAGGGTATTATGCTCAGTGAAATAAGCCCAGCCGAAAAAGACAAGTATCAAATTATTTCACTCATCTGTAGAGTATAAGAACAAAGAAAAACTGAAGGAACAAAACAGCAGGAGACTCACAGAAACCAAGAATGGACTAACAGTTAACAAAGGGAAAGGGACTGGGGAAGATGGGTGGGAAGGGAGGAATAAGGGGGAAAAAGGGCTATTACAATTAGCACACATAATGTAGCAGTGGTGGGTGTGGGGTGGGGGATATGGGGAAGGCAGTATAACACAGAGGAGACAAGTAGTGATTCTATAAAATCCTACTACGCTGATGGACAGTGACTGCAATGGGGTATGTGGTGCGAACTTGATCATAGGGGTAGTCTAGTAACCATAATGTTCCTCATGTAATTGTATATTAATAATAGCAAAAAAAAAAGGATTGTTTGCTTTCTTATCACTGTTTTTGCAGTTCTTTATATATACTGCATACAAGTTGTTTGTGGGATATGTGATTTGTGAATATTTTCTACCAGTCTACAGCTTATCTTTTCATTTTCTTAATAGCCTTTCATAGAGCAAAAAATTTTAATTCAATGAATTCCAATTTATCAATATTTTAAAGATCTTGTTTTTTGATCCAGGTGTACAAAGATTTTCTCTAAGAAAATAAAAACGAAGAGTTGTAGCCCTTTAATTTTACATTTAGTTCTGTAATTCCTTTTCAGTTAATTTTTGTATATGATGTGAAATATAAATAGAAGCTTAAACTTTGCATATGACTATCCAACTGTTCCAGCACCATCTGCTGAAAAGACAATCTGTTGAATTGCTTTCATACCTTTACCAAAACTTTGAACAGACACTTAGAAATTGAGGATATACAGATGGCAAATAAACTTGTGAAAAAATCTCCCAACATTAGGAAAATATCTTCAATGTTAGGAAAATGAAAATTATAACCACAATGATTTATCAACACATACCTTTTAGACCAGCTAAAATGCAGAGTTGACAAGGTGTGAACGAGCTGGATCTCTCACATGTTGCTGTGGGAATGTAAAACAGTACAACCACTTTGGAAAACAGTTTGTCAGTTTTTTTTTAAATTAAACACACAGTTACCATACAATCCAGCCATTCTACTCCTGGGTATTTATCCAAGAGAAATGAAATCATATATCCATACAAAGACTTATTCACAAATGTTCCTGGCAGCTTTATTGTAATAGCCAAAACCAGATACAACCCAAATGCTCATCAAAAGTGAATGGATAAGCAAGTGTGGTACATGGATTCAACGGAACACTGCACGGCAATAAAAAAGAATATGCTATTGATATGTGCTATGACATGGATGACTCTCAAAATAATGATGTCAAGTTCAGGAAGCAAGAGAAAAAGGTACATTCTGTATAATTTTATTAATATAAAATTTCAGGGAATGCAAACTCACATAAATGACAGAAGCAGATTAGTGATGGACAGGAGACAAGGTGGGGAGGTGGAGAGGGGTAGGAAGAACGGATTATGAAAAGACACAGGGAACTTTTGGGAATAATAGATATGTTCAGTATCTTGATTGAGGCGATGGTTTCACAGATGCCACATATGACAAAATTTACCAAACAGAACCTTTAAATATGTGTGGTTTGATGTCAGTCAGTTATACTTCAATAAAACTTCAAAATTAACTATACTTTATGGATTTATTTCTGGATTTTTGAATTTATACTTTATAACTGCATGTTACATAACTTATATAGCTATAATTACTATTAAAATGTCTAATTGTATTGTTATATAATTTATAATTTAGACAATATAATTTTTATGAATTATAATTTATTTAAGCAGAAGTTTTAGAAAACCTTATCTGGTCCTTAACTGTCAGGTGCATATTCAAGTATGTAAGGGTGAATTGAATGAAGTCTGGGATTTATTTTTAAATATTTCTACAGTTAAATCCAGAAACTTTTCCCTGAAAAAAATATTTTAGCAAAAGAAAAAAAAGGGAAGAAAGAAGATAGGAAAAGGCCAAATGAAGTAAATATGGGAAAAATAGATCATTATTCAATCTGGGGAACATATTAGAGTTTCTTACATTCTCTATTTTGTAATTCCTTGAAGGTTTTTCATTATAAAATTAAAAATAAATAAAATAGCCTTTAGTCCCTACCTGCTGTCATTTTCTACCCTATTGCCTTGTCTTATCATTTCTAAACTGTTTATTACCTGAAATCATCTTGTTTATTGTTGTATTGGCTGCCTCCTCCCAGAAGAATATAAGTGCCATGAACACAGAGTGTACCTGAATATTGTTCACACTTGTATTCCCATCAACTAAAATAATAAAAAACAATGAACTTTATCAGCATCTGACATATGATTTCTCAAGCAGGTATGCATTGAACTTAATGGATATTTTATTTTTGATACTATTTAAAGAATAAGAACTCGGTACAGGCTCATTTTTTGTCTCAAAGGGTTCCAACCTCTTCTCATAAATGTCTCAGCTCTTTTTGTCTTAGATGGTGGGCAAGATTTTCATGGATTCAGAGACTAAATCCCCTCCAGGCATTCTTCATAACCATTCATGGGCCTATGAAGTTGTAAATTTCGAAGAACTCTGGGGTTTTATAGACTCCATCTTCCTTAAATTGTTTTAAGGCTGAACTAAACAAAGAACAGATGTTGCACTCCATAAATCTGCAATTACCAGCTTCTAACCAGTTCTCAATGTCAAGGTCAGCTCCTCCATCTCCCGAAGACACTGCAACTCAGAATAAACAAGTTTCTGTTCCAAAATTTAGCTCCTTGTAAGTAAAAACACATTGAAATTTCTCATATATTTCTTGTGTTTAAAGACAGAACACATCTACTTATTTGTCTCATTTATTTTCCTTCTTGGTTGTGGGTCTGTGGACTTGTGGTATAAGAAGAATCATTCTTGTATAAAGAAAATATTCATGTTCATAACTGTTGCTATCTTTTTTCTCTGAAGTCTGCCCTACAGCCACATTAGCTGACATATTTAGAACCTCAAGTACATTTGAATAATTGAATTCATCTAGGCACTTGTTAATTGGGTTGTCTTTTCAGAGTGTATTGCAGATGCTTCAGGATGGGACCCATCCTCATTGGACACACCAGAGAGGCGGCTTCCATGGTCTTTAGGTCCTGACCTCCAAAGATTGCTCCTGGCTCTTGACTTCCATCCCTAAGCTTCTCCCCATCCATCCAAGGTACTTATGATCCTTTCTAGATTCCTGAGGGTCTTCAGAGCTCAGGAATCCCCATCCCAGACTTATCATACAGAATGTGATTTTCCTTACCTTATAATGGTACAGACAGACACTCCAGAGTATATTGCAGGGCCAGAGTGTTTTGGGACAAGGTGGAGTTGTCAAACAATGCTGAATCGTAGAGCTCTTAGAATCTATATGGCCTCTAAGATGGTTTGCTTGGATATTTGGAAACACTATATATATATATGACATTGTACAATATTTTTAAGGTTGGGGAAAATAAGTTTTTATTTAGTATTCGCTTAACAAACATTTCCTGAGCTCCGACCAAGGGCCAGACACTGTGATTTGAGATACGTGGTTCTTACCTCATGGTTCATAATCCAGCAAAGAAATGGTCCAAAAACAATTGACCAAAATGCAAAATGAATAGTGCTCTAGGTAAGTCTTTCCCATCCTTCTTACTTAGGATGGACTTATGGCTGAGAGTTTTAGTGGTGATGTATCTTTTGCAGCAATTTCTTTATTTTATTATGGTATGAAGTGCTGTCCGTATATTATCCCCTTTAATCCTGAAAAGAACACTAATGCCGTAGTTTCACAGATGAGGAAACTGAAGCTTATAGAGGTGAGACAAGCCTCATAGTTTGGCAAGTAGCCCCTACCGTGGGAGTGTAAACTGGACTCGGTGGTGCTGTTATGAGCCCTGTAGATAGGGCTGTATTCCAGTTTGGACACTAGAGGGCAATGAGCGAGCAAAGCAATGGAAGGAATTTGCCTTGGGGCACCACTCAATAGCCACACAAATGGACCTTTCCAAACTCATCTTTAAAAGGTGTATTAACTGTAAGCACAGTGCTGAGAAGTCAGGTCTGAACCTACTGCACACTACAATTACAGATAAGGGCAAAGGTTACTTAGGATCCATCTTTAGTCCAAAGCACATCGGCCTACCGTTTCTACTACCCAGAGTATGCAACGTTTGTGGGTGTTTGTGTATGGTCACAAGACACGTGACTCACTTGCTTCCACTTTTCCGGTAGCTGATTCCAAATCAGGGGTGTTGTATAAACAGCTGCTCACCTAGACACTGGTCAAGTTAAAGTAGCTCAGTTCACCCAAGGGCAAACACACCCCAGACACATGCCCCACCACTCCATTTGCTCCAGCACCCAGAGCAGTGTGTGGCTGGTATGGCCCTGGCTCTGCTGGCAGCACCGCCAAAGGACAGCTCCGTCATGCCTTTCATCCTGAGGGATGCTGCCTGAGGATGAAGTCCTCGGCCTGTGGCCGACGGGATTACCGTTTTCCATTAGGAGAATGGGCACTCACCGGCACCCAAGGCAGTGTTGGGAATAAGAAGTCAACATTCCCTGTTGTTTCAACCCTTTCCTCCTTAGAGCTGTGCTGTTAGTTTCTAAGCAGCTTTTCTATCATGTTTACAACTCATAAAGAGTAGAATATATCACTGCAAATTATGAGAAGAAGCTCGTTCACATTTTGGGGAAAGTATCTTAAAATAATCAATGTGTCTTCAAAGAATACTTTCTTGTATGTCTCAGTCCTGCGTGGCAGAGACCAAAAAGAGCCTTTTTCAACCCAGCCACATCCTGGAGTGATGCAGTAGTAAATGAAACACAGGCATGGACACATTTCTGGAAGCTCGGGAGGTTACCCTCCAGTCTGATAGGTTGTGGATTGCCTGAGCTAATGTTCAGAGAGCCTTCTCAAGATGCTCAGTACAGAAGGGGATTTGAGGCAGTTTGGCCCTTACTCCATCTTTAAAAGGGAAGGGGCACCAGCAATGTTTTTTTTATAAGTGGGAACCTGATGCAAATAGAACTCTAGTTATGGATTTGGTGGCCTTGTAGGGGACAGGTTAAGGAGGAGGATTGGAGACAAGGAGACCTTGGGAGGAGGTGTATGGATGCAAGTCCTCGGGGAGGGAGGGAGCATGAAAGATACATTTCAGGGCTGGAACTAACAGCTCCAAGTTGTTGACCAAGTGTGGGACATGGAGAAGGAGGAAGTATAAATAGGACAGCCTCACATTCTTTGAGCATTTATTGTATGCAAGTTGCTAAGCATTTTATATGTATTAACTTATATAATTCTGACAAATCATACGAGGTTGGAATTACTGTCACCCACCTTTCATGGGAGAAGAAACTGAGGCACCAGAGGGCGTCATTTATCAAAATCACTAGGATTTGAATCCAGGCTGGGGAGTTCCAAACCTTCATTCTTCAGATATGCCACATAGTCTCTTCTCCAGTCCGGGGGACATGGATGGCAGTGACATGACTGGCTGAGATGAGAAGTCAGGAGGAGGTGTGCTTGTGTGGGGAGTGAGGGTGGTGGGCAGACAAGGGGGTGTTTCGGACACATGTAGAGTGTAGATGTTCTGCCAGCACGTCAAGTCCAGCAGGCTTCGGGTCCCAGTGTGGAAAGGGAGCTGGTTTTCATTAAAAATAATGAAATGTCTGTAAAAATACTATTGGCTGAATTTCCCAGTCAAGCTGTTCAAGCAAGGCCTGCTATGTGGACAAACAGGAAGCCCATGTCTCAGCTGAAGGCTTAGCCAGAGATGCAGAAAGATCAGGGTCATCAGCAAGGTGCTCAGGAACTCTAGGCCATTGTGAGTGGGGAAAGGGCTGGGTGCCACATGGAGGTCTACAAAAGAGACCAAGCCTTGAACAAGGAGGAGAGGCCCACTTAATTTATTCCAACTCCCCTCCTCATTCCAATGGATAGCGCCTCTCAACACTGCCTGCCCATTAGAATCACTCAGGGAGTTTTAAAAACCACAGATGCCCAAGCCTCACCCCAGGGCCAATTAAATCAGACTGCTGCAGGCTGCCACACGCAGTTTTGAAAAGTTCCCTGCGTGTTTCTAACGTGAGGCCAGTGTTAAGGCCTGGAGCAACAGAAGAAAGTTTGTTTTTGGAGAGGATCAGAGGGCAGGGTAAAGACTAACATCTACAAAGTACTTTTCGGTTCACAGAGCACTTTCACATACTTGCCCTTATTTAAGGAGCATCCTGGTATTCACTGGTTGGATGGGGAAACTGTGAATCAAAAAGAGAAATGACTTGCTGAAGGTGAGTTATTTACTGGAAAAGGTGTAACTACAACCCAGATCTGCTGACCCCAAATTCAGTGTTTTCATAAGGCCACACAGGGCAACAGTACAGACAGAAGGCCAAGTTCATCTGTATTCTCACAGAAAGGTGAGGGTGTAGGTATTTTTAAAGTAATTATGGTCCACAGGAGTGAATCTAAAAATAGAGCTGCAGCTTGTATGCCGGAGCATTAGGGGAGGAATAGCCTGAACGGAACCAGGCCAAGAGGAGCTGATGAAGTCCAGATGGCCCCGTGGCTGTGGGGAAGGATCAGGCAGGCTGACAGGGAGAACAGTCAAGGAGCCAAGCACAGGGAGAGGCCTGGAGCTGGGCCACACACTGCCTGCTGGCCTAGCGTCCAGACACAGGCTTCTGGGCCACCTACAGCGGGCAGTGGTGGAAATGGCAAATCCCAGTAATTCCTGGAGTGTTTACCAGAGACCAGGAATTCTGGGACTTAAGGGACACACTATTTGACCAGATAATAATCACCTGCTAATTTTTGTAGAGCTGTATAGTTAAACGTATACTCCTCTTCTGTTTTCACAATGGCTTGAGGTATTCTCCTACCTCAGCAGCTTCATGTATAAAACTGATATAATACCTTCTAGGGACACTGAGAGGATAACTGAAAGAATGTATCCAGCAAATGCCTAGCGCATAGGAGGTGCTGAATAAATATCTGCACCTTTTGTGGTTGCTTCTTTTTGAGTGTGGACGGTGAGGTTCAGAGATTCCGTGTACCACCTGGGGGTTAGGGGTGCAGGCTCTGGGGCCAGACTGCTAGGCTCAAGCCAGTTCCATTAAACCTTCTACTAGTTACCCACATAGAGTTTCTCCTGGTGTAAAATGCAGATGGTATCTGAGCCTTTCCTTTGTGGTTGTTGGGAGGATTAAATGAGATAATACATGAAAAACTTAGAATGGTTGCTGGCATCTGATCACTATTCAATAATCATTAACAAATTCCATTAAACATGACTTCCCTAAAATCCCCCAAATAGCAAGCAGATAAGCTAACACTAGACTCCAGGCCAGTGCTCTTTCTGCTACACCAAGGCAGCTTCCAGTGATAATGGAATGGACATCAACCCGAAGAAAAGGAACTAACATTACAGAGGGCCAACTGCATTCCATACCCTGACATCAAGACAAAGTACTTTTCAGGATACAAGGAGGCTGGGGGGTGGGGGGGTGGGGGAGGTTAGTCACTTTCCTAAGGTCACAGAATTAGTAACTGGGGGATGTGGACGTCAAACTCTTGGACCCCAAATACCATGATCTTCATCTGTACCAATGGTTCTCAAACTCTTACATGCATCAAAACCACCTGGAGGGCTTGTTAAAAACCAGCTTCCAGGCCTCTCTCCCAGAGTTTTGACTCATTAGGCCTGGGGCACAGCCTAGGAATTTGTATTTCTAAGAAGTCCCAGGGGCTGGTCTGAAGAGCACAAGGAGAGACCTTGGTCTATACTAAGCTGCCTTTCCCCAGGATGACTCACTGTGGTGACAGACTTGGTTCTCACAACATCTGCACAAACTCTGCCGAACCCTTAGGCTGCCAGGAGCCCCAAAGGAGAGCCCCAGGGCTACCCCACCCCACATTCATGAACTATCTCTTTGTTAAGCTCCTCAGGTCCCCCTGACATACTACCTAAGGTCTTGTCAGAGCGACACAGACTTCTGTCAGACACAGTCTATGATTTCAGAGCTAGAAGCCCCAGTTGGTGTTTTAGTATTTATTCATTCGACAGGAAACATACATTTGACCTATAAACACACCACGCTGCTGGCTTACCTAGTTGCTGTCGCACAACAGAACTCTCTGGAAGCCATTGCCTGGTCAACCGGGGACAGCTCAGCCACTGCAAGGAAGAACCCTGCCCCAAAGAAGAGACGCGCTGCCAGGCCTTCCCTGGGGTGCTTCTATCCCACAGCCCTGCAGAGCTAGAACGTTCACACTTGTCGGGCGTCGTCAAAACAACGGTCATGCTGGGAGGAGAGGGTGTTCTGAACTAGAAGACAGTCTTAAAACCACAGCATACCAGACAATCTATATACATTACAAATATATAAATTAAGAGGACTACGTGTATACAAAATCTTTCAAAGGGGACTTAATTTCATTCTATGTCATGCCAAGTTATTTGTCAGAATCTTGAAAACAAAGGTTGTCTTCACTAGAGCTGATATTAAAAATAGGAGATATTTATACACAGGCCCGGCCTCTCTCATGTCCGCTGTGGAATCCTCTGGTGTTGTCAGGGCCTCTGGGCAGCCTTAGCACCTGCACAGGTAACCCGTCTGCAGCCTGCACCTTCCGAGAGAGCAGCGGACTCGCGCCGGGGCTCTTCTCCTGTGGCCCCTTCTCGGCTTGGCGGCGCCGCCGAACCCAGGGGCTGCCGGAGGGGGTGGTGCTGCTGTCCGAGGAATAATCCGTGCACTTGCGGAGGATCTCAGGGCTGGTGCCAGAGTTCAGCCTACCTTCCTCAGCCAGTGGGGATTTTCTGGAGACGCCCCTGCGCTGAGCCAAGGGGCTGCTCCAAGGACTCGAGCATGGGGAGGCATTCGGGCTCAGAAAGAGATTCTGGTGGCCAGAAGGGCTGAGCTTGTGGGTGACTGCATGCCGCCGGCCAGCCATTGGGGATGTGGGGTTGCTCTCAGGGTCAGAGGAGCTGTTGGCAGAAGACTCATCACCCATGTACTGAAGCTCCTCAACTCTCTTGTTCGGGGACTTGCTCGGATGGATGCTCGCAGCAGGCTCCTCATCCTGGTTCTTGTCTTTGGGAGGTTTCTTTTTGGGTGGCTTCATCCCAATCAGAACAGCTTTCATGCTCTCCCTGCCCTGAGATTCTGTGATCATGAACTCATGGGCTCTGATGGCCGCCTCCACCTCCTCAAACTCCACGATGGCGCACTCTTGGGTCCCCACCTGGCTGTACCGGCCACTGATCCTCCGGATATCAGGGGGCAGCTCTCTCCCAGGCTTGAGGATCCGCACTGAGGAGATGACGCCAAAGGCACCAAAGAGCTTGAGCAGGTGTTCCATCACTTTCTCCTGAACCCTTCCGTTCTTCTGGGGGGCCGCCAGGGCCCACAGCTTGGGGGACAGGTAGAGGTCATAGACCAGGAGCATCTTGCTGGGGAGGTTCTCATTGGGGAAGAGTGGGACAGGGGTGGTCCTCCTCACCTTCCGGTGGTCCTCATTCAGCTCGAGGGTCACCGAGTGCTTCAAGGCATGCGCTGTGGTTCTCCAGTCCCGCGTGAGATGCTTCACCTGAAGAACACAAAGGAAACCTGGGATGGTGCCTGTTGTCCCTGTCGGCCTTTGTCCTCTCTACCTCCCTCCCTGCCTTCCTTCCCCGTGACACTGGGATCCAGAATCATACCTGCTGTGTGCGGGCATTCAAAAGTCTACTGAATGAAAAAAAAACACTTTCTACAGCAAGGCAGCAGAGCTTATAGAAGCATTCTCATTAGAACTTTCTATGGCTATGGAAATATTCTATTCTGGGCCAGTTTAGAAGTGAAACTGCAGGCTGTGGAACATAGCCAATGGGCACCCAGATCCAAGGCCCACTTCCAACTACGTGAGACATTATTCAACCTGTCAGTGCCTCAGTGTCCTCATCGGTAAAATGGACATATTAACAGTGCCTACCACAGACAGCTGTGGAGATTCAATGAGTAAATATATACAAATCTACATCCAGACACAGTGACTATCTAAAAAACTTAGAATCAGTGTCTGCTCAGAGTGAGTACTCAGTAAGTATTATATGCTATCATTTCAAAGATTACATGCTATCATTTTCATAGGAGTCAGATATTTTAACATTCAAATGCTTCTCTGAATTGTATTTCCGCATTTGGTATACAGAAGTTTTCCAAAAGAGCTTTCATATTTCACTGAAGTATCTCCTGAAAATGATGTGGACTGCTTCAACTGGGAATTAAGTCCAACTTGGGCCTCATGGAAAATGATGAAAGTCCCTCCCTCCTCCTGCCTTTCTGGAGATTATGCGCATCAGTGTTGCAGTATATGAAAGCTATATTTATACTGTAAAACAGTAAGTTTCAAGAGGCCTACTTCCACTGAAGGGAATGCCAGGGAGAATGAGTCATCCCACAGAAGCGGTGGAGGTGCAGGTGGGTGGGGTGGGGAACGTTAGCCAGGAATGGCGAGATCACTCTGAGTCAACTCTCTGACTCCAGGCCAGTGCCAAGGAACCCACTTGCTCCACAGAGGAACTCGGAGACCAAAACAGGAACTTCCCAGGACTCATGAAGGGAGGGCTCACTAACAGGCGGCAGCGGTAACCTCCGCAGAACCACCAGTAGGACAGGCAGGCTCCTGGAGAGAGGGTGTTGAACACTCCAGCCCGAGGCCTCTGGGCCAAATGGCCCAGACTTGGTCTTAGGGTGCAGGATCCATGAATCACCTACACACAGAATCAGTGAGTTGATCACCGTGACATAGGCCAAGGGTAGAGAGAAGCAGGTCCAGGCCCAGGTCAGACTTCAAGTGGACAAAGTCCATTAGGGATCCAGAAAGGCTGAAGATGCTGACTGTAGGTCAGTGTCAGCTTGTGTGAGATTCAAGCAATGGCTCTCTGGGGGTGACACATGGGGTTCCTCTTCCAAAACCGGTCATGCAGGGAGCATTCAGGAGAGGAAGAAGAGCTACTGCCTAAGCCTGAAGCCTGAGCAAGCAGTGCTCAGGGACAGGCCAGGGCTGCCTTACTCAAAGGGCTAGAGAAGCTGATGGCAGCCCATGACCAGTCAAGGGAGAGGCAGGCTCTGCAAGGACCCGGCACCCTTCCAGAGCCAGGAACACGGTCCGCCGGGAAATCTCGGTTATCACCGAGCATCCCAGGCCTGTGTCTGCGAGTCCTTAGGAGTATCCGGGTGCCGCCCGAGGAACCAGGGAGCTGCAGCCTTGGTGCGATTACTGGACGAACTCTGTAAGATTTTCAGAAACTGTAATTTCCCTGTTTGTTACCTTTATTATATATGTTCCCTATTATGATGGGCAGGAAACCCTTTAGAATGAAATGGGCTTTTGCTCTCATTTTGGCTGTGTTGAGGAGTCTATGTCTCCTCTACAGCCAGTTTTCAACAGAGAAAAAGTCTCCTATACACAAGCAAACCTCAGAGATACTGCAGAATTGGCTCCAGACCACCACAATAAGGCGAGTATCACAATAAGTGAGTCTAATGAAGTTTTTGGTTTCCCAGTATATATAATAAAAGATATGTTAGCACTATACTGGGTCTACTAAGTGTGCAATAGCATTGTGTCTAAAGAAAATGCACGTAACTTAATTAAGAAATACCTCATTGCTAAAAAAGGCTAGTCATCTTCTGAGTTTTCAGTGGGTCACAATCCCTGATCACAGATCATCATAACAAGCATAATAATAATGAAAATGCTTGAAACATTGCGAGAATGACCAAACTGTGACTGGTAGACATAAGTGAGCAAATGCTGTTGGAAAATGGTGCTGACAGATTTGCTCAATCCAGGATCATCGCAAACCTTCAATTTGTAAAAAATGCAATGGCCGCAAAGTATGATAAAGTGAAGTGCCATAGAACAAAGTATGCCCAGAGATCCACAAGGGGCAGTTAAAAAGGAAAGGAAATTAGGCTGACTTATAGAAACCCTGAGGAGGAATAACGGAATGTACAGGATGACTCCACTGGCCGCTTCGTTTGTGGGTCTCCACAACGCTTTTCGTGTGAGGGCTTGCCCACTGTTCTCTGGACATGTGTGATACTGCTATTTATAATAAGAAATACATATATTTGGTCTTTGTCCCCATTCCTGGCCTTGAACTCCCAAATTTACTCTTGTAAATTCCGAAATGATAAGACCATTAGGAGCATCTTTTGTTCTGATGGGATGACCCTGGGTGGGCTCCTGGATGGCTCCTGCTGGGGGGCTGGTCACCAGGAAGACCAAGCCATGATGAGAAGCTTGTCATTTTTAGCCCTTACTTTCCAGAGAGGGGAGACAGGCAGGAAATGGAGTTAACAACTGATCATGCCTGCATGGGGAGGCCTCCATAAAAATCCCAGCTCTGTGGGGTTCAAAGAGCTTCCAGGTTGGTGAACACAACCACAAACTGGGAGAGGGATGCACCCAGACTCCATGGGGACAGAAGCTCCTGCTCTCGGGACCCTCCCAGACCTCGTCCTGTGTATCTCTGCATCTGGCCGTCCATCTCTGTCCTTTATCATATCCTATATTAAACTGGTAAATGTGAGTAAGTGTTTCCCTGAGTTCTGTGAGCTGTTTTAGAAAACAACAGAGTCTGAGAGGGAGGAGGTCATGGGAACCTGATTGACAGCCAAGTAAGAAAGAGCCTAGGGGTTTGGGGGTAACCTGGGGACCCACTACTTTGTGATTGGCATCTGAAGTGGAGGCAGTCTTGTGGGACTGAGCCCTTCACCTATGGGGTCCGATACTATCTCCAGGTAAACAGTATCATAATTGAGCTACATTGTATGACACCCATCTGGTGTCTCAGAATTTCATGCTGTGGGAACCACCGCCCCCCCCACATCTGGTGGCAGAAGTGTTGTGAGTGTGGTGTGAGAGTGAAGGAGGAACGCAGGAAGAAGAGTGGGTTTTCCCTTTACAATATGAAATGCCCCTTCTCTTCTCTGTACTTTGAAAATTCCTACTCATCCTCTAAGATGCTATTTCCGTGTCCCCACTTCTGGGAAGACTTCTCAATTATCCGGGCAGGGTTAGTTGCTCTGATCCACTAGCTTCCAACAGTACTTTGCTCTTTCTCATAGTACTGTCTGGGGTTACATCATAATCCTTCACTGAAACCTCTCCTTTATTGGCCTTTTTGAGGATAGGGGGTATGCCACTTTCATTCTGTATATCCTGTGCCTGACACAGCGCTCAGTACAGAATGAATATGTTTGATGAATGAACAAAGGAAGAGGGCAGATTATACCAGTAGTTGAGGTGGGGAAGAGCTCCAAGAAGAAAAGCTCTCTCCAGTGCTCTCTGACAAAGTGCACAGGCACGTTGGCTGGGACCCACTCATTACACATCCCGTTATGTAACAGGCTGTGTGGTGCTTATCCGTTCTCGTAAACATGCTTCCCCCAAGGAAGTCACAGAGTTCTTACTCCAACTGGTGTCAACTCTTCGAGAAGCAGGGAATTCACAGTCCAGTTGCTGGATCCATACATTACAGGGACATGCGGTCAGCTGCCCAGACAGCGGCAATCGTTAGATATCCCACATCTCCATCGGGTAGGAGAGAATGTTGGGGTTACACAGTGAAGGCTGATGGAATCCTCAAGAAGGCTCATCTCCCAGAGTTCTGGGCACTCCTTCCTCTTCTTACTTATTCAACTTGACAAATGAAAAGCCTGGATTCCACATAACACTAGGCCTGGTAGGTGTCTCTTAAGGCCACCGATGCCTTGTCCTGGCCCTGCATCCTCCTGGCCACTTATCTGCCTGACAACAGTGCCTGGACCTTACTAAGGGCAGGCAGCGTCACCTCATAAGTGCCACCAGCTGAGATGTGTCCTGGCACCCAGGACCTTTTAATAGTGTGGGAGGATATTCTTAGTTATGATTCTAAATCCCAGAACTTGAGATCATTTTTCTCTTTATCAGGCCTTGGAGGAAATAAAAAATCACGTAGTCATCAGGTTTCAAGTGGGTACAAAATATTCAGAACTACAACCCCAAACACCCAAACATATTTCTGAGAATGAAGCCTCACCTTTTTGAAGGACGTGAGTAGTTTAACACTCACATATCCCAGCTTGTTCCTCCTCACGTGCTTTAGCAGGAAGGCATCCTTCTCCAGGTTTTCATCAGAAAAGTAGAATTCGATCTGATCCACTAGTTTCCTGATTAACTCCTCCCCTGGGGGCTTCCACTCCTGCTCCACATCCTCGCGCTCGTTCTCACCGGTCGTGATGCCACTGAGAGCAGAAGGAGATGCTGGCTGTTACGGGTTGAACTGGTTCCCCCTCAAATTTTCTCTGTTGCTGCCAGAGCACCCCTGCCCCCAACCTCAGAATGTGACCTTATTTGGAAATAGGGTCTTGCAGATGTAATTAGCTAAAGATGAGGTCATACCAGAGTACCATGGGCCCCAATCCACCGGGACTGTTGTCTTGTTGAAAGGGGAAATCTGAAGGCACACTCACAGGGAGAAGCCGTGTGGAGATGAAGGCAGACCAGGGGGATGCAGCAGAAGTGAAGGAACGTCAAAGATTGCCCACAAACCACCAGCAAGCAGTTTGCGGGGAGGCCTGGGACACAGCTTTCCCAAGGACTTTGAGAGGGAGTCTGGCCCTGCTGACCTCTGATTTTAGATTTTCTGCCTCCAGGACCGTGAGGCAATACATTTCTATTGTTCTAAGCCACTGGTTTATGGTATTTTGTTACAGCAGCCCTAGGAAACCGCACTGGGTCACGCGAGCACTGCTCAGAGGTAGTGACCACTGGCCACAAGGGGTGAGTGCTGCAGCCAAACAGCTGGAAATCAAGCTCTTGTGCAGATTGTTACGACAACTCCCTCTACTAACATTCATGTGCTACTCTGATACTGACAGGATGCTTTTTACATATACTTCTTGTTCTTCCCTTCCCATCCCATCCCCCATATCCCAATTTCTGGAAGACAGTTTAGAGGAATAACTACTCTCAATTCTAGAGTTGGACTACCTGGGTTCGAATCCTGCACCACCATTTTTTAACTCAGTCAACTTAGGCAAGGATCTGTACTGCCACACCCCGGTTCCATTATCTGAAAATTGGGAATCATGGTAGTCTCCTCAGAGGATCATTGTGAATATTAAATAATACATGGAATTCTCCAGAAGAGCGCCTGGCTTACCCTTAGAGCTCAGCAAGTGACAGATACATTCATTTGCTCATTCATAAGAGGCAGATCGAGGATTCAAATGCAAATTTTCTGCCTCCAAAGCTGATACTGTTAGTACTTCCCATATTTTGTTGGGACCCTGCCATGGAATCTGGAGGCAAGCCCACTCACCAGGGGTCTTCTGAATGAAACCCACACCCACCAGCAGCTCCATGCGGACTGATTTCCTCTCCCACTCCCCCAGAATATGAGGACCTTGAGAACAAGCCAAAGAAATCCTAGGTGAAGCTTTGGAAGGCCAATCTTTTTTTATAAGAGATTACAAAAACTTTAAAGCCATAAATAGTTAAGGAATTTGTGATTATCCACATCATAGTTGACACCATTATTAAAAGTTTTTGAAAGTGAGTTCTTTTTAACATTTAATTACCAAATTATACAAATACTATATATATTATCCAATAAAACGGATTGGTTAAAAATCACTTCCAGAAAAAGAAAACTGCTTTCCTATGTGTCACCTTGATGTCTAATGACACAACCATCAGAAACCAGAGCCTCCATTAACGTGTTCTGAGCAGAGAGAACATCTCCTGGGATGGATGCATATATCCAGTCCATCTAAAGAATCCTGTGTGCTTCTACTGTTGGGAGAATTGCTTTGCACCCAGAAGGGCTCAGAAAATCCACAGGAGCATTATTCATAATAGCCAAAAGGCGGAAGTAACCCTAGTGTCCACTGACTGATGAATGGATAAGCAAAATGTGCTATATACCTACAATGGAAAAGTATTCAGCCTCAAAAAGGAAATTCTGACACGTTACAACATGGATGATCCTTGAGGACATTATGCAGAGTGAAATAAGCTAGTCACAGAAGACACATACTGTACGATGCCACTTGTATAAGGTACCTAGAGTAGTAAATATCAGGGAGCAAGCAGAATGGTGGCTGCCAAGGGCTGAGGGAAGGGTGGATGGGGGGTTAGTGTTTACTGGGTCCAGAATTTCAGGTGGGAAAGGTGAAGAAGTTCTGGAGATGGATGATGGCGAAGGCTGCACAGCAGTGTGGAGGTACTTAATGCAGCTGAACTGTACACGTAACAATGGTTAAGCTGATACAGTTTATGTTATGTGTGTCCTACCATGATCGTAAATTTTTTAAAAAAGGAGCCCTTCAGTACAAAAAAGTATGCATGTTTACACATATTCTAGGTTTCCTTTATAAAGAAGCAAACAGTTAACATTTCCCTGAATTCTGGATTAAGCTCTTAAATAAAATAACCAACCAATAAAAAAGGGAGGGTCTCAGGAAGTAAAAGTAAACTATTATCGTGACAGTTTAAAGCCGGAAAAGGCACATACACATAGGACCTTCAACTCTAGGAAGATTTTCACTGGTTCTCAGTCCCACCCTTCCCCTGAAAAAAAGTAATTGTGGAAGAAGCAAAATGAGCATCAAAATGGAATATTCTGGCAGGAGAGAAAAAAAACTAAATCTATTTCACAACATTTCAAGTTCAGAAATTGCAATTAGCACAAAATAGAGGCATTGGCCAAGATTTTAAAAAATGAAGAGTTTTAGTTATTTGCCTGTAGACAGCCTGGAAATGGTTTCTAAAATATCTTACTGATGTCCCAAGACAAATGTGTACTGAAGAATAAAAATGGCCTTAGGGACTAACATGAAAGAGTCTTTTTAAAATGGGATGATAAACCAAGGGAATATATTAAGGAGCCCATTAGATAAAATAGTTCATATTTAACTTAAATATAAGCTGAATATTTCAGAAGTCCCTAACAGGTAGCTACGGCAGACAAGAGTATGACTCACCCAACATCTAATAGCAAACCCTCACTTGTCTTCTTTTACTACAGAGGCTATTAACAAAACCTAAATGCACACTTTCCCAGCCTCTCTAACAGGCAGTAGCCATTTGTCATGTTATGGCCAATAACACACAAGTGAAAATCTTTTGGCCCCACCCTTTTCCCCTTTTACCTATTTTGAGTGTGGATATGATGACTGAAGCTGTAGCAGCTATTTCATCACCAAAAGGAAAAAGCCAAGAGAACTGGCTTGGCCTGATTTATTGACATTATTGGCTCTGACATTACTGAGTTGCTGAACCAACTCCTATAAGTAACTACCTGCAGATTTCTCATTACATAAGAAAAATGAAATCCTATTTATTCAATTCACTAGTTAGTTGGGTTTTCTAGTACTTACAGCCAAATACTAGGATAGTAACACTACACTGAGAAGAGAGGTCCTCAAAATATGTCAAAGGAAAAGTGTCAGTGGGATAATTAATGGAATGAAAAAGGAGAAGCAAGATGGATAGGGCAAATTTTCACTTTATTAGAGAAAGCTTATACCCTAAATAGTAATTAAAACAGATAGGTTGAATATACCAGGTAAAATAACTACAAATGTATAGCAAAGTCTGAGCCCAGCTAATAAGGATGACAATAAATAGCAGGGGATAGATAAGGTATATGATAAGGACTAGTGAACAATTTTAAGTGGACCCAGGAATGTTAGCAAAATGGTCTAACTTATTACAAATGGCTAGTAGATCAGAGGTGACTAGACTACTAAAGGGACCCACAGACCAGCAGGTCCTACTCCCAAACTAGAGCAGTTAAGACTATTATAAAAAGCAAATGCATAAACAAATAAACCATAATGGGAGGAAGGTGCTGTAATTTCTTAATTTCTCCAGTGTCTATTCTAAAGCCTCCTGTTCTTTCCAAGGTTGGCCATGGGAAGACTATTCCCTGAAGACAAGTCTATCTCAGACTTGACTGAGAAAATAAAGATCATCCACCCGGATGTGCCTAGACCTCCCTTGTGCACGGCCTCTGCTCCCTGCCAAGCTTGTTCGGAGTGTCTGGACATCCACCAAAGAATCCACTGGCCATATTCAGGTACCTTTTTTCCATCTTGTCCCTCTTGTCCTCGCTGCAGGAAGGGACACAGTTGCCACCTTCCTGATACTCTTCCCCCTGGCTTATGTGACTTGCTCTTTTCTGATTCTTCTCCCAATTTACCCGCCCTTCCAATGGCCTTATTCTCTTCCCATTTCTAAATATTGGTTTTTTCCAAGCAGCTATCCTTGACTCTTCCCTAGCAACCTCTACACTTCATCCCCTAGTTAGCTCATCCAATTAAACCTGCCTCTCCTCCCACCCTTCCATCCTCTCACTCCTGAGCTCTAGTTCTAAATTCCTAGCTGCCTGCCTGATGTTACCGCTTAGAGAGCCTGATATTGCTTCAGATTCACCAAGTCCAGAGTCAAACTATCACCTTCTGCAGAAACTGACCTCAGTTAGAACTGAACTCTGGGCCTACGAAGCGACATCCTATTTGGAAAGCTCTTCTTCTTTTCATACAGTCTCACAGTAAACAGTCCATACTGTGCTGGGGGATGACCTGCGTCACTTATTTGTACCCAGTGAGCAAACAGGCAGGTAGCCAGAGATTCCAGAACAGTGGGCTGTACTGGGGAGGTGATATAGTAAAGAAGTTTATACCCCATAAGTATAAATATTGGCAACTTTTTGTCAATACAACCATCCTGTAAAAACCATATGTCTTCCCTCCCAAACTGCCCCACCAATTACTTTCCCTATTCATGCTTCTCTGAACTTAGGCTCAAAACCTATGATGCAAGTTTCGGCCCCGTTTTTTGCCCCCACATTGAGTCAGTTATCAAGTGTTGACTTTATTCTGTAATGTCCCCCATCTGTTCTCTTTTCCTTTCCATCCATCCTCCTTACTCCTCCCTTGAACACTATTAAAAGGTCATCAAAAATGTATCTTAAAAATTCAAGTTATATTCATAAATAGCAAAAGCTGAAATAAAATAGTTCAGAGTTCAGAAAGAAAACAACAATACCCCACTCCACCTCTCCTCCCTAGAAGCAACCTCTATTCAACCATTAACTTATGAGAGTTGCTTTATAGTTCTATAAAATATGCTCACAACTCTGTTTTCAACCTTCCACATTTTATCAGATGTACCTTTACTTCATTTTATCATGGTTCATGATATTTACAATCTATTCTGTAACTAATATGCCATGTTTTGTCTATTGATAGATACTAAAAGTTGAAAGTCAGTCAACTTTTTTTATGACTATGTAAACACTGTTTGCTAAGATTACATTTCTTTCTCGAAGTTCTATTAGTTGACTGACCACCTGAATTGATTCTCCATGTTTCTTATTTTTCCTTCATGCTGTCTAGCCTTCCCTCTGTTTTTTATTTACATTATAAGAGATTTCCTTGACATTATCTTCCAACCTTTCCTAGTGAATTTTTTAATTCAGAAATCATTTATTTATTCTGTGAGAATTATGGTGTCAGATTGCTCCTTTTTAAAGAGTATCCTGTTGTTGCTTTGTGGATACAATATCTGAATTTCTCTCTCAAGGTACTAACAGGAGAACATATATTTTACAGTCTTTTTGTTTCCAACAGTGGTGCACCTCTGTATCCTCTGGGGTCAGTTTTTACAGTTAGCTTTCATGTCATTAATTTTCTTTATGTGAATGGTAAACTATTCATCTTTTTCTTTATTAGAACACTTTAAAAATAAACTTATATTAGAATAGTTTTAGATTTACAAAGAAAAAAATTTGTGAAAATGGTACAGAGAGGTCCATATACCCCACATCAGGCTTCTTCCATTATTAATACCTAGCAGTAGTATGGTACACTTAATGAACTACTATCGATGCATTATTATTAGTTAATGTCCATACTTTACTCAGGTGTCCTTAGTTTTTACCTAGTGTCCTTTTCCTCTCTGCAGACGCTGTACAGGACTCCATACAGGACCCCATAGAGGACCCCATACAGGACGCCCCATCACACTCAGTCGCCATGTCCTCCAAGGCCCCTCTTGGCTGTGATGGCTTCTCAGACTTCCCTTGTTTTTGATGACCTTGACAGTGTTGGGGAGTACTGGTCAGGTAAACTGTAGAATGTTCCTCATTTGGGATTTGTCTGTTTTTTTTTTCATAATTAGGCTCGGTATATGGGTTTTTTGGGGACAAGGACCCCACAGAGGTAAATTTCCACTCTCATCACATCCTACCGAGGGTGCATGCTGTCAGCGTGCTTGACCGCCATGGATGTTGACCCTGGTCACCTGGCTGAGGTAGTGTTTGTCAGGCATCTCCACTGCCAAGTTCCTACTTCTTCCCCTTCCCACTTTGGAAGGGAGTACATAGCCCACATTCAAAGAGTGGGGAGTCATACATACTCTTAAAGAATGAAGGCCTGGGTTGCTTTTTCTTGGGGCGTTGTGTGGGTTCCCTCTGCAGCTGTCCACTGCTATTGGTTTTCTTCCTAGGTGACTCTCTATGCAGGGGCGGGGCATGCCAACTGTCAGGCTTCACTTTAGGGCAAACAGGCAGGGAATCATTAAGTCAGGGGCTTTATATGGAGAAGGCTTTACTCTGCAGGTACTAGCTCTACCTCAGCAGCCCTAGATCACCACAGAGGTCATTCAGGTCTTTTCTGTGTCTTCTTTTTCACCTTGGAAGTTAAGAGTATGTTGCCTGCTACTTCTCGTCAGGCAAATAGGCTGGGCAATTGATCTAAAGGAAGAATTTAAATGACCTCTCAGATATCCGCGCCTCTTTTCACTCTTGAATCCTTCGCATGTTTCCTAACTCTGCAGCCTTTCTAGGCCTCTGTCTTCCAACCTCCTGCCACCCTGCCCCTCTCCCACTGTATTTTCGGGTAAGCCTCTTCCACTCTGTGCCTTGTTACGTTTTGAAGAACACCTATGTTTCTGCTCTACTTTAATGATGATGACGATGGTAATGGTAATAAAATAATAATAATGTTTTCTATTTCCTATTAAATAAAACCCAAAGTCCTTAGCTCTTTATTCAGATTCATTTAGGATCTGGCTGTAACCAGCTTCCAAACTTACTTCTATTTCCTTTCAGATTCTTCGCTCCAAGCAAAAAAAAGACCCCCATAGTTCCCTGTAAGCGTCACGAAGCCTCTGGACTCTCCCCCTGTGTACATGCTGTTCCCGCTTCCTTGAATGTCTTGCTCTTCTCTCGGGTCCAAATCTTAGCTACACATCAAGGTCCATTTCAAATGCAGGACTCCAAGGAAGGAAATCATTCCAACTTCTCCTAACACTTACCTACACTTGGATCAGTGGTAGCTCTGTGCATATCTTATTAGGATCCTGAACCCTAAATTCCTGGAGGACAGGATTCATACTGGCTTCCCTCATCCTCGCACCAACCCAGAGCCTTCCACATAGCAGAAATTTAAAAAGTAACCAATGTAAAGTGAATAGTTTCTGTATGGGTAATCATACATCAGGATTCTTTGAGACAGGAAGTATGGTTACTGGTGAAAATGTCATTAGTACCTTTCAAGAGGACTTTGAAAAAATTTTACACTTAACATAGTATTTCCTTTTAAATAAAGCATTGTAAATTGGGAGTGGTGATGAGCTCTTTTTTATAGCTGTAAACCTGCTAGAACAAAACAGAGGGTGGAAATATGGGGATACCTTTCAAAACAGATGATGGGGCTCCACAGATCAGTGTTGAAATATTTATCATATCTGTACATGATACGAAGAAATAAGTGCTGCATAAAAGTCTCCAAGGCAGCTCTTCTCATAAAATCTCAAACTAATTTGGCTATATTAATTGAGTTTATCTAATGACACCTTACAGAACAAAATATCCAAACTGAAGTAATGGAGCAATGAGCCTGTCACTACGCCTTTCAACACAGCAAAGACTTCTTGGGTTACTCCTCTCTCCATGCAGATGGTCTGATATGGTGCTCGGCCCACCAAGACCAGGAAAATGGTGGACAGCAACAAGGAGGATACTGAACACAAAGGAGAAAACATCATTTATGACAATCCCTAGGGTCCAGTACAATTTGTGTGTAGTTTCTTTTCCATACAGTTTCACCTCTAGAAAAAGATAATGAATCTGAAAAGTTTCAGAAAGGCAATCAAACTGATAATGCATTATACAAACATGAGGACAGATTCAAAGGATAAAGGTTCCTCACAGAGATAGGTTGAAAACATCCAGGGATGTGTCCAACTTTGGAAAAGGCATCATGGGAACAACTACATTTTGGATGCTGTTAACAGAGGCCACAGGCTATGTCTGGATGGCCCATGTTTTCTTTTATATTTATTACAGAGATCATGACCTTCTCTAACCCTGTCTTCTGTCCTGCTGTTCTGGCATATTTCCTAGGACCCGGGGAAGGAGTACAGTTAGTGGATATCTCTGCAGGCCTAAATAATGGTGGTGTCAAGCAGAGATAATGTATACAAAGTACTTAGTTCCACGTCTGGCATGTATGTGGCATTAATAAATGGAGGGGTTCATTATCATCACCCGGAACAGGGAAAAGATAGCTTGGGCAGTGGCCCTGAAATATCAGGGAGAAAAAGAAACGTAGATATTTCTGTTTGTCCAATGAAGGTGTGCTTCAGTGGTTTTATTACTAATATTGATATTTAGTGTCCTGATTTTAAATCATTTTTACAGATTTTAAGACAAAGCAAATAAGTAAATGTCAATGTTATAAGGAATCGAGATTCTCATGGTAAAAAATAAAAGGAGTATAAAGTGAAAACCCTGTAATGTGAAATTGGAATCGTCAATGCAAATTTTTTTTTTATGTTATTTCCTAGCTCTGACTATTTGAAAGGGCATTAAAGCAGCAATTTCCCAATAGAAATGAGCACTTTTATTCCAAGTCTTGGTTTCAAAATATCTTTCTGCTAGTATTTTAAAAACCAGGGATTTCTGTGGAAATGGCTGGACCCCATGATGGAGTAGGAAAAGTACCAGTTAAGCCTAGAATGTCTAGTATCAGAAAGCAAGGAAGTGCTCAAAGACTAAATGGTGTGCTCCGAAAGGATATAGTGAAGCAACTTGAGGGGGCTCCCTAGCTAAATTAGGAACATTTTGAGCATCGGAAAAAATGACTGTAACTAATTATAAAAAAGGTAAATAAACAAAAACCCATGAATCAGACAGAGTCAAAGGGAGGGCCCTAATTTAAATTATTTGATGTGACTAGTTTATCAACCCCTCTTTCGGAAAACTGGTAATTAAAAACACTGATGCTTGCCCCTTTTGGAGGAACTCCTGTTCAACCGCAGCTGACAAGGCAAAGCTCTCTTTTGCAGAAGAAGGCAAACTAACAAATGTAAAAAGAACGATAAAATTAGAAAATCACCAACTTGTACACCCCAGTGAAGTGACCCAGTCAAGGACCATCAATGGATGCTAAAACCATTAGGGGAAGGGCATTGGTGAAGAATATACAATGCAGCCATCACCTCAGCCAAGCAGTCAAATTTAGCATCACTAATGGTGGGAGCTGTCTGAGGCGATCCAGCAAAAAGCTGCTTTCAGTGTGACTTCACGGCATTGCCCACGAAGTGCTCTGGCCCAAATGTTTAATCTGAATCTAATCAAGCCCTCAGCCCTTACTTCCGGTTGACAGGAAGCATATGGTACAAAGGAGACAAGTTAAACTAGATGATGAGAACATAATCAGACCAATTCAAACTGTGAAACATGCCACAAGACATCTGGCCTCTTATTTCCCGAAATGGGAAAGCATTAAAAAAAAAAGGGGGGGACTGTTCTGGATTCAAGATTCTAAAGCAACATAACAGGCAAATGCCTCCACCTGGATGGAATCATGATCGGAGGAGAAAAAGAAACATCTATAACACAACACAGGACAACTGGGGAAATCCTGAATATGGAACTTGGTGCTTAGATTATTTTAGGGATGATATCAAGGAATCATTGTTCATTTTCTCAGTTGCAATACCAGCATTATGGTTTTATAGGAGAAAGTCCTTACTAAGAACTACAAAATGAAGTACTTGGGGTATAGTTTTATGTATAACATACTTCCAAGTAGTTCAGGGAGAACCATACATACCACATATCTATCAAACAAATATGGCAAAACATTAACAATTTTTAAATCTAGATGGTGGTTATAGGAATACTCATAGTACTACTCTATCCCATTGTATGTCTGAAATTTTTTGGTTAAAAAGGTGAGAATAAAAGGAAAGATACCTTTTTAGTTGAGCCATGCAGGGAGAAGACGAATGAACATTAGGAGGTTATAAAGATATTTCCTTATTTCTGTTTTTTCCTTATCCCCCAAGTGTAAGCCAGGTATCACTGGGCTAGGTACTGGAAATACGGAGAGGAAGAGGGGAACGTCATTGCCTTTAAGGATCTCACTGTCTAGCAGAGGAGAAATGCACAAGTATTTCAACTCAATGGAGTGTGATGCTAGAGGCATGCATTCACCCAGCAAATATTCAGAGAGCACCTGCTAAGTGAGAACAAGACAAGCATAGTCCCTGAAATCTTGGAGCTCATATCTGTGTGAGGCAGAGAGATCTACAGAATCACCACCGTGGTAAATGCCAGGTACAAAACAGAGTACTACAGCCACACAAAAGAGAGGAAACAAGTCCAGCTTTGGGGTAGGGACTGGGGTGGTGGAAACCAGGCAGCCAAGTTTTAAGGCTGACTAGAAATCAGTCCATCAAAGGGACCGAGAGGTGGGAGTGAGTAGGCCTGCAGACACAAAACTGCACCCGGGGCTCAGGGACCTAGAGGGGGTCAGTGCTATGGGAGCGGGAACTGCTAAGACAGGCAGAGAAGCAAGCAATGGGCTGAGGGGACGATGCTGGTGGTGCCACATCTCAGCAGGCAGATTGGGGAACCTGGCTCTCTCATGCAGGCTCTCTGGAGGCCAAAACGTGTTCACACCGGGTGGTGGCTGCTACGGTGCCGGGGTGGCCAGAACAGGGGCCAGCATGGATCCTGTGCTCGGCTACGCGCTCCTCATGCTCTGGGTGTCTCTCTGCTAGGCTCTGTCAGCTCTCTTACCCTGAAGAGCCCAGGGATTTTTCTGGAGTCACTCCTATGCCAATGGGCAGCAGGAAATGCTTCATACTGAAGATTCCCCGAGACGCCAGCCACTGGAGCTGGGAGAGAAGGGCGAATGTGGACCGAGAGTGTGGGGGGTTAAGCAGGAAGCCCACCCAAATCGGGGACCATGTTCTCCTAGCTCTCCACAGGGGATCTTTCCAGGCCCAAGAAATAAATAGTGTTTTATCCGTGCTAACGGTATAGTCTCAAAGCTTAGCCCCCAAGATAGGGGATAGCCACAGTCACAGGCAAATCAAACCAGCAGGATAAGCCACTCTGGGCAACTTTCCATGACCTCTGGAATTTGACTAGGTGGCTGCTTTCTCCTCAAGATTGTGAAATGTCAGTGCCTATGGCTTCATTATTTTTATATTCTCAATAGTTAGCACAGAGCTGAATGAATGAATTAATCAGGCTTTCCTATATCTATGGTGTCATCTGCTGTGGCCCAGCTTTCCTGCTCTAAACTGTTGGGCTGGACTTTCCTCCTTGCATACCTCTGTCTCCACTGTACTGCCCTGAACCTCTGGGTCCCTAAACCTCTTCCACTGGGGAAGGGTCAGCCAATGATAGGGAATGGCTCTGGGCCCCGTATCCTTATGCCCTTGAGTTGAGTATGTTCATGCCTAGTGAAGTAAGTATACGCCTGCCTGAAAAATTCCTGCAGAGCCCTGACAGCTACAGCTGTGCACAGAGTACCAGAAGAAGGAGGGTCCCTACTAAGTGCCTGATGTCAATTCCCAGAATCTGCAGGTTCTGCCACTGGCCTCCTCTCATTTCTAGGGACGCTTTATACCACATATCCTTTCAAAGGCAGGAACAAAACCACAGTCCTCAAAGACTGCAAGAGCAAGGTCTCCGGCTGATGACAAAGCTCAGGGCCCAGAGGCAAGGTTAGACAGGTGGTAGCAGCTCCAGACTACCATCACCCAGGACCCCAACGTCTAGGCAGCAAGATGACGATGCAAGCATTTAAGGCAGGTGGGAAAGACTGCCTGAAAATGGAAATCCCCGAGTCAGGGAGGACG
This sequence comes from Smutsia gigantea, assembly GCA_032199065.1. Taxonomy (NCBI): domain Eukaryota; kingdom Metazoa; phylum Chordata; class Mammalia; order Pholidota; family Manidae; genus Smutsia; species Smutsia gigantea. Next base: position 43,905 of record JAVSCE010017932.1, read on the forward strand.
CAGCAGCCAGCCGGGAAGTGATTCCAATTAGGGCAAGGAACTGTGTACACCACGAAATAACTTCTGCTCCATCCCCAGCAGCAAGTGTCAGCTGTGCCTGGCCTGCCCCCACCCATGTGGTCTGAGAGGCAGACAGGGCTGGGGTGGCCGTGAAGGCTAAGGGAGGACCAATTTCGGAGGGGAACAGCGGGGCTGGGCTGGGCTTTTGGAGGGTCTCTGGGTGAGCTCAAGGAAGGAGGGCTTCCCCCCGGGCAGGACAAGGCAAGGATGGCCCAGGAATGTCTTGTCCTGGCTCCCGGGGCATGCCCACATCCAGGCCCCTCGGATCCCCGCCGCCAGCCCCGAGAGCCTCGGTCGGGTCACAAGGATGCGGACCGGGGCGCCAACAACCGCCAAGCGCCGGTTCTGAGTCCAGGGGCCGGCCCAGAGCAGTTCGCCCCGCGGAGAGGCTGAGTCCACCGGCCCTGCCCGCGCAGCCGAGGTCCCGACTCGGGGTCGGCGGCCGCGCCGCGCCTACCTGTGCCCGCGGCTCGGCTCCTCCTCGCTGGCGCTGCCCCAGCCGGGGCTCAGGTACCGGGCCGGGTCCCCCGCGGCCCGCGCCTCCGCCCCCTCCTCTTCGTCCTCGGGCGGCTCCACGTCCTCGGCCTCCTGGATGGCGACGCGGATCCGCACCGCGCTCTCGGGCCCGGGCAGAGCCTCCTCGCTGGGCTGGGCCATGGCTCGCGGGCCGGCCGGGAATGCGGCGCCGCCGGCTCCCTCCCCGCGCCGCGAGGCCGAGCCAGCCGGGCGGCGGCCACGGCGACGAGGCGGCGAGGGCGGAGCGAGCGCGGCGGACTCCGCGGGGCCCCCTAGGCCGCCAGTCCAGCGCCCGCGCAGGGGGGACGCGGTCAGAGGGAGCGGCTTCCTGTCCCGCAGTTATCCCTGGACCCCGGGCCTTCCGGGGCGCGCCCTCTGTCCGCGGGGCCCCAGCCTAGGAGGAGCGGCCGCGCCTTTCAAGGCTGCCCCGGGACGGGGCGGAGCGCCCACGGCTGGTCCTGTCTGTGGATGACCCTGGCGGGCACAGGCCCAGACGATAGCCTGAGGGGCTTCTGTGCCTCCGGCGTGTCTCCCCAGGGCCCTGCCAAGGTGGCCGAAATCTCCACCGTCCATCTCTGCCATAGCCCCCCTACCTAGCCAGGGCGCCCCGTGAGTTCAGGGACTTGGCTCTTGCTATGCCCTGTACTGAAGTTCTCCAAGTGGGGACCCCAGCCTTAAATGGGAACTTGTTAGAAATGCAGATTCTCAGGGCCCATCCAGATCTGAATCAGAATCGATGATTCAGAATGTCGTGTTTTAACAAGCCTTCCAAAGTGATGCCGAAGTTCACTTAACTTCAAGAGCCACCGCCCTACATTGCTTCTTAGAATATGCCCTGCACCTAGTAAGCATTCAAGTATTTGTTGAACCAGTAAAGGGAGCTATTGAAATGCCAATATGTTAAAACCCCTGCCACCTTTTCACATTGAGCTTTTAATGAGTTCCATAGCAACCCTTCAAATGTGACCCAGACCCTAGGAACAAGAGGCCTAGAAATGAATAAAAACCTGAATCTGCTTTCATGAGGTTCCTTTAGCAACTTAATCATCATTTATTATATTGATCTGTCACACTAGGGATCCAAAAAAATAGAACTCTGAACGAATACATTTTGATGGAAGGAGGCAAGTCAGAGAGGCTCAAGAAATGGATCCTTTGGGGAGCATTCTCTTTGTAAAGAACACCATGCATGGGGCTCTGGGTGTTTGGGCTGGGCCAGGAGATACCCAGGGGCACAGCAAGGACAGCCCCTCTTTTCAGTTTGACTAAAATCTGTGTCCCTTTCTTGGTCAGAGGTCTCTTGTGCTAGAAGGGGCTTTAGAATAAGTGAAGGAACAGAGAGACCCTTGCTGTTCTGTACCAGAACAACTTCCAGCCCTACTACTGGGAGCTACTGGGAGAAAGATGCAAAATGTGGAAAGGATCTTTTCCAAACAAGCTGTGCCTTCTTTCAGGACTATAGAGGTTACAGAACCCCTGCGCACCTGGTCCACTACTGCTATGAGGATGGAGAGGAGAGAGATTTGCAGTCCCTGCCATGCCTCCGGAACTGACAACTTTAGCTCGTGAATTTCACAAAACAATGCACATTATCTCATTGACACCATTCTGTGTGGCAAAGACAGCAAGGTCATTGTCCTTACCCACAGCAATGGCTTGTATCTGTGCCAGGTTTTACATTTTATGAAGAATTCATGGGCACCTATCTCAGGTTTTCCAGTTGCCTGATGTTTAGAGTCTCCTGGGGAATTTGCTGAAAATACAGATTCCTAGGCCCCTGTAGTTTGAGAACTGGCAGTTGGTAGGTGAATTTGGTCTGCAGAAGGGTTTTATCTGGCTGGAGTTTTGAAAAAATAAATGGCATTTATATGCCCTTTTATTCAAATATAATCTGCTTATGCCGTTTCTGATATTATTTGTTTCTGGCTCCTCATAAAGGAATTTTAGATCTAGAAATGACACAAGCGCCTCCTGTTAGGGAGTGGGTACCCCCAAGAGTACAAACCTTTCTGCCAGGGCTCCACTGAGAGAAGAGTGATTATATATATAAGCACCTTGGAATATACTGTGGAATCATGGAATAGTTTGCATGGAATTTTTAAGGCAACTTCACATAAATTTCTCATTTGTAGTAAGTAGTTGGCTTAGCATGAGGCTTGGGGAGGGGAGGACAGATGCATTCATCTGCATTAGATGTACTTTGGGGAAGGAGTCCGACTCAGCCACTTTAAATGAGGAAAGTGAATCCTAATGAGGTACCACCCCGGTATTTGTTACATGCTTAGACAAATAATTAAGTGGGTACATTTATTAATGAGAGAAGGACCTCTTCTTCTGCTTTGTTTCATCTCCCCATTCTGACAAGCACCTAGAACACTTGTTGATTTCATTAGTCCTACCCCAATCCCCCTCATTTATGTCAGTGCTTAAGGAACCAGGCCTTTTTAAAGGGCCACTTCTGGTTCCAGCTCCTTCCTTCACCGAGATGTGGCCAGAGAACCAGGCCAGTCCCACCCAGGCCGTGATGATCATCCTTGCAGGGAGTTCGGATCGGCACTGAGATAATTAGCAGTCTTCTTCAACAAAATCATGACCTCAGCCTGCAAATGACATCATTCTCTTTCCCTGGAATATTAAGGGCTCATTTTTTATTAGTAAACTCAAAATTAGAGAAGTCTTTTTTTCCATAGGTTCTGAGGATGAAACAAAAGGAAATACATTGACAGGGTGGACTGAAGTTAGGTTGAAGCAAAGCTCACCCCTGGAAGACCTTTCAGTATGTAAAAGGTTGTTGTTTGGGAATCAATTGGAAATATTTTTGAGTGTCCCCGGCACTAGAGTTGGGAACAGAGGACTTAGAAGAAGATATCAATGTGGTGAAATTGGGAGTGGGCTGAGTGTTGAAGGTCAAGATCGGTAAAACGGAGTAGAGCTCAGTAAAAGGTCTTGGTTTTTAGCTGTAGATGGAGGGGGCATTTTATTTACTCATTTAATCATTTGTTTAAACATGTAAAAAATACCAGGCCCTGGGCTGGCTTTGGTTTTGTAAAATGACTAAGACATGATCCATGAATACTGGGAGACTGAAGGAGCCTGGGAAAGATAGCCTTCAATAATAAGAAATGTGTCTACTAGATAAATGCTGTAGCAGACATCTGTACAAAGAGGTGCGGCCAGTGAAAATACCACCAAAGATAACTTGAAGTTTGCTAGAAAAGCTCCCACATAAGCAGTAGAAAAAGTGCAAAAGTAGAACTGGATTCAGACACCAGCCTTGCCGCATCTTAGCTTCATAACTTCTCTGCTGTTCAGTTTTCTCATCTATAAAATGTCTGAAAGATCCTCATTTTGCTGAGCTGGAGATGTAGTTCAAATTACATGGTGGAAAAGGTCCAGCACAGCACCTGGCCGGGATTAGATGCTCAATAGATGCTAGCATACACTGTGATGTTGCCTTCTCAGTACCTCCCTGCCAGGAAAATCTCAGCCGGAACAGGGAACACAAACGTCCTAGCTGTTGATACATATCTTCCTCTGCTATAAATTAAGAAATAGGTTTGCTGTTGTTTTGTCTGCTTGCCAAACGCTTGGAAGTTGAAGTAGCCTTTTAACTTAGTTCTGAATACACTGACAGAATGGAGGACCTCTCTGGGCAGGAAAGCAGTATCTTCCTATTACTAGTTCACTTCTAGCTTCAGTAAGAAGTAGACCCATAAAACACTTCCTACCAATGTTTTATGACACTTATCCACCAATAGACAGTATCCCTTGTTTAATCAGCAGCCAGTTTTAGATAGATACTTGGCCACCTAGTTAGAGATTACATTTCCCAGCATGCTTTGCATGTCATTATAACAATGTGACTGAATTCTGGCCTGTAAGATGTGAGCAGAATGTCTTCTCCCACGTTTGGGTTGTGTTTCTAGAAACACAGATGCTTCTTGGTCTTATTCCTCTGCCCATTGCTACAGCAGCCATGCTGGACCCGAAAATGAAACCATATACTAAAGATGGCAGAGCCACAAACAAGCCCTAGATTTGTTTAGTGGACCATAAACTGGGCCATCATTTGAGGAAAAAAGAAATCCCTTGTTTAATCCTTATTTTGAGATTCTTTGTTAGAGCAGCTTAGCCTGTATCCTAATACCTGAGGATTAACTAAGATTAAATGAGATAACATGGAAATACCTAGTTCAGGGCCCAGCACATAGTAGCCACTCAATAAATTGGTGTGGCATTAGATTTTTATACTTTGGCAAATCAGTAATATTTATTGCATGACGGAAGTATGCCAATTAAGTGATAAGGATGAAGCAGGATTCAAAAAGAAATTGAATACAGTCTTTTTTTCTAGAAGCCTGTATTCTAGTGGAAGAATTGGATTCTTTATTTCTTCTTCTAACCCCTTCACAAGAGCAGCATCACCAGCATTACTAGTGGAAGGCCAGCCATCGCTGCAGTTGGCACATACAGTGGGGGCTTTCCAAAGGTGCTCAGCCATGGTCTCCCAATCCCCTAAATTTGAGGTTTCCCCTCCAAAAGCAACAACATGCTGTGTTGGGGTCCCACCATTTGAAAACAACACTTTGCTGTGGTAACACTAATTTCCTTGTGGCATATTGTCAAATAGTGTTGGCAAATACTTCAGAGAGAGCATTAAGCTTAACCTGCCATGTATGCCCTGTAGAAGACTGATGGGGAGTCTGACACATTAAAAAAGGATGAATTTTCTTTGGAGAGGGAAGCGAGAGGAGGGCTAGGTCTAGGAGAGTGCTCAGAAATTGCAGGGGTAAAGGTGATCGGCAGAAACGTCGAGAATCACCAGCCGAGGCACTCAATGGGGAAAAGCCTGAAGAACGTGCACAGAGCTGGAGCCCACAGAGCAAGAGAGCCAGCGGCGTTCTCCGGTCAGAGGGTGAGCCTGGCCCTGGGCCTCCAGTCTCTAGGAAGACACGCCACAGCCAATGTTTCTGTTTGATCAGGGTGAGGGATTTATTAGGTCAGAGACTCGGCACATTAGAATCACCAACGGAGCTTTTAAAAATTCTGATGCGCAGGTTGCAGCCCCAGTCAGTTAAGTTCTGGGAGTGAGACCCAAGCATCGGAGTCTTTCAAAGTTTCCAGTGTGATTCCAACAGGCAGCAAGAGTTAAAAACCTCTGTGTTAGATCTTTTTCTTCTTCTTTTTTACTGAAGTATAGTTGATATACAATATTATATTGGTTTCAAGTAAACAACACGGTGGTTCAGAAGGTACCCACATTATTAAATCCTCACCCAAACTGGGGCAGCTACTATGTGTCAACATAAAAAGACATGTTACAGAACCATCGGCTAGATTCTCCATGCTGCCCTTCCCTCCCCATTACTAACTATATTAATGACTGAGATTTCTGTGCCCCTTTATCCCCCTCCCCCTTCCCACCTGCACACCCCAACCCCTCCCCCTTGGTAACCACCTCTTCCAAAGCTCTGGAGACTGTCTGCTGGTTCACCCGACCTCCAGACTAGCACAACTCAACCCCAAGATTCTCTCAGTGGTTACTGAGAAGTTGGGTGATTCATAGATGGATTCCGCAGTAGTACCGTTTCTTAGAGGAGCAGGCTTCGGGTCAGGTGGCTGCAAGCAGTCGTGCAGGTTATGTGCAGCACAAGGATGTTGGCAAAGGAGATGAAGGGGCAGGAATCACAGCCTAGACTCTGCTCACTAACTTATCACCCTGGCCTTGGACTTGATGCAATTAGAAATGGAAGGAGTACCTATTTCTAATTCTCATAAAGGAACTTAAGGACTAAGAGTGTTGCTGTTCAGGCCTACTTGAGGTAGAAGCAAAGAGAAATTCAAGGGCCATCTGCCTCAGAATCACATAGGATCTCATTAAAGTACAGGTTCCTGGGCCCTCACTCCAGATCTAATGAGTCTGACCTTTGGGGTTGGGGCCCAAGTTGAAGTTTGGCAACCACTGGCCTAGGGTATGGGATGGTCTTTCTATAAAAATAAATTGAGCATGTCCTCCATGCTAGGCCCATGCCACCTTTCAGGGATATAAGAGCAAATAAGAGCTCATCTCTTACTCAAGCATCCTGATCTAGTGGGAGACACAGACAAAAGGTGTGGGTTCTAGGAGAAGCCTGAGCACTGACCTCTGCTAGGGTTCAGATGGGTCTGACATATTCAGAGAATAGTGAGCAGATGCAGAAATCTCCGTAGGAGGGACTGAAGTCAGTCATCCCAGGGAAGTGGGAACCAGGCACCACAAGCCTGACTCACTAACAAAGCCTCCCTTGTCAGAAAGGAGGAATGATTCAGGGGACATCTTAGTGCCTGACACGTGTTTGTTTGTGGGCCAAGGCCCCACCACCCAAGCCCTCTTTACACCCTGTGGTTAAATATCTGAGTCTCATGGAAAGCTGCAGACCTGGGCATTAAAACTGAAAGAGCTGTTGCCCTGTAACACATGTAACTGACGTGGGCAGAAGGAATATGACTTGGGGACCTCACTACTTGATCATACACATAAAGGGGAGACCTTCTTTGCCACTGCACAGAGCGACACCTCACAGCTTTAGCACTGCCTCTGCTCCTCCTCAGCTGCAGGAGGGAGCCTGTGATGCCTGGTGGACACAGCTGTGCCCACGGGGAGGGCATTGTCTGGCAGAGAAGTTCTGGGTCAGCAGAGCAGGGACAACCTGCAGATGCCCGGTGACGCCTAGCTAGACTTTTCCATGAAGGCATGTGAGAGACTCCTGGGGAATGCCCACAGACACTTGGGGGAGCCTTTGCAGAGCTAGGATCCTACTAGTCTTTCAGCGTTCCACTAAAACATTTACTTACTCAGGTAGATCTTTCTGGTGTCACCAGTTTAGTGTATTCAAGATATTAAATAGAGTCCGTAAACTCAGATATGGAGAAAATGGAACACTTTGGGGGTGATGGAAAGTGATTTCAGTTTGGGCTCTCCCCATAACTTGGACTTGGATCAAAACTGCAAGCATCTGGTCACCATTTCACCAGGATTCTACCTACTGAGATACCTGTATCATCTGTCAGGGGCTCCCTTGGCTGCTTCAATGGCAAGTTTGGGGCACGGTCACCTTTGCTAGGCTCTCTAATGATCCCATGTGCTTGGAGTCAACATCACAGACACACAATTTTTTTCCTCCTTTTTTCCCTTGCTTCCATTCTGGAGGCATCATTTTCTTGTTTAGGGAGAAGTTACTCTCATCCCAAACCCTATTCTGTTCAATGTTGTTGACTTCTTTTCAAAACTTTTTCTTGTTTTCATACAGAAAGATTGAAAGAATAACAAAATTAACATCCTTATAAATTCTACTGGATTAAAAAAAATGTTGAAAATGTTGCCATCATTGTTTCATCACCTCTTAAGTACTAAAGCCTACGCCTTCTGAAAATAAGAGCATTTGCTTATATAACCACACCATATCCACATCTAACAAAATTATCAATAGTTTGACAAAATTATCTAATATCTAGATATTTGAATTCCCCCCAAAGGTTCCATTTCAGTTTCTTTATGCTTAAAAACAAAAACCAGGATCCAATTAAGAGCCACACACTGCATTTTCTCTTTATGTACTTCCAGTCTATTTTAATATCAAATAGTCCCTCCACCTTTTTATGTTGTTATTGCTTCATGACATTGATTTTCTGAAAGATTCATGTCAGTTATCCTGCAGGACTCTGGCTTTAAAACCAGATCACTCTGCTTCAAAGTTTCCCTGAAACAAAAAGTATAACCAGTCCATCCTGATTGAGAGTTTTCTTGACCATGGGACTTTTACTACCCAAACCAAGAAAGTTCCAGGCAAACCAGGATGAGTTAGCCACTTTAGAGGCAAGGAGGCACAGGAGTGGATATTTGCTTGAAAGATTGCAAGGTACAGGGTAAAACCCTAAAAATAAAAAGAACCCAGTATTATATAGCCATACTTGATCAATAAATGCTTTTCATGGTGTCCTGTGGTTGACCTTTCACAGCACACATCATATTTTAAATTCTGTGTTTCATGTCTAAATTTCTCATTAGATAGTAAACTCTTGGAAGGCAGGGACATGTATGTTTCTCACTACTCTAACCCTACTGTGTCCCCATGTGTAGTCCTGTTACCTATCAGGTGTTTTTTAAAATACTTATTGAATGAAGGAATAATTGAATGATGCCAAGGTATTTCAGAACTCAATGTGTGAAGGAGAATTCAGCATCCATTTTCCAAATACCCAGCTAAAAAAATTTTAACCGGTGAGACTGCAGCCCTGGTTGGTAATCTCCATACCCCTAATCACTGAGTATTAGTAAGTTATGTTGCCTGCATGGAAATGTCAATAAGCATGCTATGTAATTGTCATGGCTTTTCAGGTGAGACTCAAGAAGTTTAAATAATATTCAAGATCGGATTCAGACCTTAGCTTTTAAGTCCTCAGAGGCTTCATGTAATGAGGGGGTGGATAACGATAGGGAATATCTGGGATTCTGGAGGTAATTAACCAGTTGCTAAGCAGCATTGGCCCATGTACCAGGATCCTGAGGAAATCATTCACACTGTAAGAAAACTCAGTTAAATTAGGTAGAAATTAAAATAATTCTACTCAGTCTTTGTCCCATTCTCCAGATTTGAACCCCTCAAGGCCATTAGATGATCGGTCTTGGAGAAGCCATAAAGTTGGGTTTGGGATTGGGAAGGTAATTGAACTACGGTGTAATTCTGGACCTGGCCTGAACTTCATTTTAACTCAAGGTAAAGTCTATACTTTGGGAAGCCTTCTGGACTGGAGGTTTGGTGACAGACTTACAACAGCATTGGGTGTCCGATGGAAGAGAATTCAGTTGCAGGCTGATCTGGATTGGAATCTTGAAAGCTCAAGGCCCAGGCCTGGCAAGGTTCAAGTGGAAGACAACACATCTCAATGCATGCTCTCTCAATCCTATCTCCCTTCCCAGGGGAAGGTCTGGTTGGGAGCCAGGCTAACTCATAGAGGAATGGCTTTGTGGGAGAGATCCTCGGTTTAGATGCTCGCCAGAGAAAGAGGTTTCAGGACCATAATGAAGTATCAAAGAAAGATTGGTAGACAAGGCACTTCGGAAAGAAATTCCCTACTGTGATGAAAGATTTTGAAATGCATGATGAGATTTGGGTTTTTTTCTATTTTCAATAGAAACTTTTTATGTGTCCCTCACACTAGGATGAGGACCGAGGTACAGAGAGGACACCAAAGTACTGTAAAGGAGATAAAAGGAGTGGGCATTTATGAGCAATTTCTGTGTGCTATGCACATGACCTCATTTAATCCTTGCCGCCATCCTAGTAAGGTATTTGTGGGAAACTGAGGTTTAGCAAAACGAAGTGGCTGGCGAAAGGTTATATGGCTGGGATGTGGCAGACATGAAGATTTACACTTGCACTGTTTGACTCCAATTCTACACCTTTCCCTCTACACCACAGTGCAGCCTTCTGGAGATACAATGCGACCCAGGCCTAAACAGCCTCAGGAGTGGGGCCATTATTAAATCCAGGCAAAGAAGATAGTCATTGCTGCCATGCTATGTGGAGGGCACTGGAAAGATGTTTTTCCTCCCATTTTCTCTACCACACCTACCACAGTGCCTGAAATCCTGGCCTGCATTGCTTTGAGATGACTATCCAGGTCTTGCCTCTGGAGCCATTCTAAAAGAACTAGTCTGATCCAGAGGTGGTGGGGCAAGGTGCTCTGTGCTCCTCTCTGTCACCTCTGTTCTGATACATTCCAGATGCTCCAGCAGCTCCATTTCTCAGCATTGGCTGTAAACGTGAGAGCGCTGTGTTTTTCCTTCTCTTTGGGTTGATTGTCCTTTGCCCTTGGGGGAGGGGGAGGGTTGCTAATAGACTGGAGGATAGCCAAATTACTCCATTTTGCAATCAGTCACAGCTGCTAAAGAAAACTTACATTGTGTTTTCATTCAACAGGGAAAACATGTTTTGTATCGCACTCTTGTGTAACCATGAAACACATCTGGGGTGACTTAGCTTTAAAATTCCTTCCTGTGTCACATTTAGGTTAAATGATATAAAAAAAATATACACTTTAAAATGTAAGCTAAGAGTGTAATAAGTATTATTACATGTGTCTAGATGTGTACCCAGTAGGGAGTCAGCCAGCCCTTACAACTCAAGCCCTCGAAACTAAAACCCAATGCCTTTGACCCACCTCACACTGTCCCTTATAAATGGTCGGGGCCCAGAAAATGGTATTTGGGTACTCAAAGCAAAGAATTACTTGGGAGGGCCTAGAAAGGACTCTCGACTGCTTTCAACTGGTGGTTCTCAAACCTGAGCAGGCATCAGAATTACCTGGCAGACTTGTTAAAAATCAGGTTGGTTCGCATCCCCAGAGTCTCCAATTCACTAGGTCTATGATAAAGCCCAAGATTTTCATTTCTAGTAAGTTCCAGCGATGCTGATACTACTGGTCTGGGGACCACAGTTTGAGATGCTCGGCTCTAAACTTTGGTCAACCTAACTGAGGAATCGAATACGACACATAGGCTTGGCAAAAACTACAAGCAGACACAACGTCCCGTTTCATGCTTTGTTTTATTTTGTTTTTCTAAATGAAGAATTAGCACTAAAATGAGATGACCACACTTAATCATTGCTGGTGGGAGGGCATTTTGGTGTGAACTTTCTAGAAAAAAAATTGGCAATGAATAAATATTTATAGGTATTGATCTAGTTATCTCACTGCTAGGTACCTCTTAGGAAATAATCAGAAATATGCATAAAGATTAAGGCACAGAGATCTTTATTGCAGCTTTATATAAAATGGTAGAGACTTGGAAATCACATAAATACCCAGCAGCTCATAAATTAAAATAATATCCTTACAATGGAGTATTATGCCACCACTGAAGGACTTAGGGAAAATTTTTAATGATGAGAGGAAATGCTTGTGATACACTACTAAAGAAAAAGCCCAAGGCACAGAACCACAGAGTTTGATATACAGTATATCAAACTTGCAATATACATATACTGCTCTAACCAGCCTATCAACTATGGAAGTATACTGAAATGTTAACAGTGATGAATTCTGGATGACATATTTGTACTATAAATGTCAATCATTTCCTCCCTACCTGATCTTCTAAAATAATGTGTCCTACCCATAGCCCTACCCTTCTATCCAAAAGGAGATTTTTAGGCTGTCATATTTATACCAAGTGATCACATACTTCCAGTGATAGGTGATTGGACCCTGAATAGACACGTGATCCAAAGTAAACCTATCAGAGACTCCACTGTACTTAAACACAGAAACTGTTTGAGAGCTGTGAATGTGTGTGCGGGTAGACTTAGGGCTGTGGCCGTCTTAGGCTGTATGCCAGTAGAGGATGCTAGTGCAGATCTGCAGCTCTATTAGTTATTACCACGTACAATGCAGGCTCTGTAGCTAAGCAGGATGGGCACGTGTGAATGCTCCTTAAGAAGCACGGTGGAAAAGGTGGTAAATATTAAACAGTAATAATTTTGTCCATCTGTGCTTCCAATAATCTCCCTTTTTTACCTTGAGCTGGTTAGAGAGGTTTTGTCTTCCTTGTGATTGTGTCTTAAATTAGCAGGTGACTTTTGTTTATCATCCGTGTTTGTTTTCCTTAATCTCCCACACCGAATGTGAATGTATCATTGCTCTTATTAGCAAGAAAGTACCATTAAAATTAAAACACTGAGCTGCAGCTCAAAATAATGATTTACTATAGCTTCTGTTTTATTCCTGACCCCCACTCCCAAACCCTTCTATTTTTGACACTCTGAGCTTCAGAAACAGAGAAGTTTTGTTTGCTTTCTTCCAGTTTGGTTCAAAATCCAAGGGACAGTTTATTTAAAGTTTGGAAAATGTCCATGCAAAATTCTTGTTGTGTACTGAGCTTAGCCCTGTCATTTCCCTCGCCAATTCTCTGAAAATTCCAACAGCAAAGACTGATGTCGAATAGAAGAGGCAGAGCATGGTTTTCCCCAATGACTAGAAGACTGGAATGGGTGAGTCATCAGCAAATTGAATTGGGAGGGACTGTTGCAGAGCAGCCCACACTTTGTCACAAAGATTTTGCTGCAATATTATACTAGCTCAATGTGGGTTTTCATTTTTAGAAATCTGAGTGGATACCATATAGTTGGTTCCCACTTTTTGGGGGACAGGTCAGATTCATGTGAAGTTGCATCAGTCCCCAAGGGTAATACGTTCAGGACTGGACTATTTGAAATAAGCCTAATAGGTCATTCTCATCCTTCCCAAGGTCATCATCTCATCCTCTTTCCCACTGGGAATCAAATTCTTACTAAAGTAGGACTGGAATTGGTTTTAAGAATCTTTAGATATGCTTTAGGATATTTTAATGGAAGGGCTGATTTCTGTCACATTTGATTTTATCCTCACTTTGTTAAATGAATGAAAAACAGCCAGATCATGCTAAGAAATGAACCTAGGGGATAGGTACTTGGAAGTTACTTGGTGAGTCAGATTTGTGATTTAGAAGCCTGGCGTGATGTTGAAGATAAAGTTATGATACAGTTTAGGGTTTCCAAAAGTGTATGTGTTATAACAGGATGAAAAGACTGTTAAGAAGGAGAAAATTATTGGCACTTGAAAAGAGAGAAAATTTAGTTCCATTAGCAGAATCTACTGCCATGTCTATGAAGAGAGTGATTTAGATCTGAAACTGTGGAGTGGTTCTGTGCCTAGAAGGAAAGAGGACTTTTTTCTCAAGTGATTCCAAGACTTGTGAGAGACAACTCTTAACGATGGATTGCCAAGCCTAAGTCTAAGGTAACCTAAGTCTAAACCTGCAGTTGACCCAATTTTAATAACATTCTACTCTGTTATTCGCTCACTTAAGCAGAACATCACATATGGCCAAAATGGCTAACTAAAATGTATTATGAGAGAAGACCCCTATAATGATAACCCCTTCCTGGATGAGGGTTAAGATGAGGAGGAACAGGCAAATACTGATTGCCTTTTCCTTAGCGAGTCTTCACCACTATATATGCATCAGGCGGTGTTTGCTGTATAACATGCTACACCACAACATAATGACTTCAAACACAACCCATAATTTATCTCATAATTCCATGGGTTGGTTGAGAAGTTCTTCTGTCTGGAAGGCTTGACTGATATTGCTGGGCTTGTTCATACTTCTTTAGTCAGCTAGCATGTGTTCCAGTGGTGGACGGAAGATCTAGGAGGCCCTCACTTATATGTTTGGCATTTATAAAGCTCTTGTCAAGGAAGGCTGCTTCTCTACATGGCCTCGAATTCTCCAGTGGGCTAGCTTGGGCTCATTCACATGGTGGTTCCAGGATTCAAGCACAGCAAGAGGACAAGCCCAGTGCTCAGGCACTTCCAAAGCCTCCACCTGCATCACCTTTTGTTAATATTCTGTTGGTCAAAGTGAGCCATATAGCCACTTCAGATTCCGGGAGTGGACAACCAAATTTTACCTCTTGATGGGTATGAAAGAATTTATGGTTTTTTTAAAAAATCTGCCACAACTAGACAGTAGGGTTGGTAAAGAAATAAACCGGTAAGTCCTTAGAACTATGGGGAAAGGGTTGGTATAAAGGAGTTGGTCCTCGGCTTTAGAAATTCTTCATTTCCTGGGTAATGTTAGCCAAACAGTACCTGAACATCATTTAGTCCAGCTAGGGAACACTGTTTACAGACTGCCCTGAGTTATGTTATCTCCGAGCCCAAAATAACTTTTTGAGCTTCTGAATAGATCTGAAAACAGCATTCTGGAACAATCCTGGAAGTGTCCTAGATGTCTGGGATCCAGCTGTTCTGAAACTAACCAGGCAGGGACAACCTCCTTGGCATATCTGAAAACCCATCCCTGCTGGTTCAAGTGGGAAAGAGGACCTACTTTTTCTTTTCAAGGACAGAGATTAAGAATCAGGTGATGTAAAGGGTAGGTGGATGTGTAGCAACGATGGGGCAGGTTAGTTGCTTGAGCTGGAATCAGGAAAAGAAATGATATGAATGGTAAGCCTGCTGCCAGAGGGACACAATCAAAATGAATAATAAGCTGGAGAACAGATAAAGCCTGGAGGAAAGGTTAGGGAAAGGACAGATGGAAGAAATTCGATAGTCTCTTGAGACAGTTTGAATTTATTTTTAAGATGATGAGCCATTGAAGAGTCTAGTCTCAGCTCTGCCATTAACCAGTTAGTTATGTGACCATGGACAAATCATCTTATTTAGTTCTGTCATTGACAAAATGAGGGATTTAGAGTGGATGGTTTTTTCAAAGTTCTTTCCAGCTCTAACATCTCAGCAGGAAATAGAAAAAGAAGAAAAGGATTGACATATATATGAAGGGATTGAGGCTATGTTAGGAGGAATCCCCTTCAGAGAGCATTGGAACTAGTATTGAGAAAGATTTGAAATCTCTAGTTTTAAAAACACAAAAAATCCCTACCATTCATGCAACACATATTAACTGAGGGTTGACCACCGTATGCCAGACACAACAATGAATGAATGACAGCAGCTTGCTCCAGCGCCCGTGGAGCTCAGTCATTTGATCACCTAATTTGAAAGAAAGTAGCATTTGTAAGCACATCCGGCTTCATTATTCAGTCAGTTCTGCTGAAGGGTGGGATTAGGTTTGCCAGAAATGGGGAGACTGGATTGCTGAGACAGTTGCAGGCAGGGATGGCATTAGATAACTTCTCTGATCTTCAGTTTCTTCATCTGCAAAATAAAAAGGGCAGAGGAGAGCATCCCTCGTGTCTGATTCAGCTCCACAATTCTGATTTGGTGAGCTCAGCAACCCCATCTAGTGTCACTGTGGGAACGTAGTAGAAAACATCCAATAATCTCGCTACTGACAGATGAGAGGCTCTACAGAGACTGGATGTAACTGGAGACAGGCTTGACAATCAAGATGTCCGAGTAACGGGTTGATGGTAATTATAACTAACATTGACATAATGTTTGCTATGTGTCAAGGACTGTTTGAAGTGGCTAACATTCATTTAATTCTCTCAACAAACCTATGATAGAGGTACTGATAAAACCTCTACTTTACAGATGAGGAAATAGGGCACAGAAAAGAAATTAACTTGCTTTGTAAGTGGCAAAGCCAGAATTCAAGCCCAGGCTATGGCCTTTAACCTCTTAACCACCATACTTTCCTGCCTCTACCTAAGAGTTATGGGAACACTTACCATGTGACAGGCACTGTTCTGAGTTTTGTATATTGGACCTCACTTAACCCTCTCAACAAAAATATGATGTAGGTACTAAGACCACAGTTTTTCAGATGAGAAGACTTAGGCTCAGTGAGATGAAGTAACTTGTCTACACTCAGATAGCTGATAATTGCTGCAGCCTGAATTCAGACATCTGTATGCAGCCAGGGAGGAGGAAGCAGACCAAAAGATGCATCCAGCTAGAGGCCATCTCCCTAGAATTTTTTCTCCCACTTTCTCAAATACAACTGCTTCGCTATTCTTGGTATCGAAAGGAAAGAGACAAGCATCAAATGCCAGATTTTTTGTTTTTGCTTTTTTTTGTCAATTATCTGAAGAGCTAGTTCCTGAATATTCAGAAGATGTTCATTCGATTAATGGGTAATGCCAGCTTGTATGTATTTTCTTGGTCTCTCCTGCTTCTCATTTTGCCAGGTCAGTAAGGAAAACATTAAATGTCACAGGAGGCTTGTAAGCTCTCCTTTAGGAATCTTATGTCATGGTTTCAACTATCAGTTTATGTAAATACCTCCCCAGACTCCATCTGTATGCCTTACCACTCTAATTGCCTGAGAAACACACCTGCCTTCCTCTCCCATTGTCCTCTCAAGCTCAACATTCAGTATTGAGCAAATATTCAGAGGCACTTACTATATGCCAAGCACATATATAAAACCCTTAGCCCCTTAGAACAGTGCTTGGCACATGGGAATACTAATGAAAGGCAGTCATTATTTTCAAGTTTTGCAGAGTCTGGGGGGAAGATTGGTAAACAGCCACAACACACGGTGATAAATGCTTTGATGGGCTAAGCACAACATGCTTTGGTATATGCAGTAACATTTCATTTCAGTTTTAAGAAAAAGGGAAGAGTAGGTCAGAGTAGGTTTCTCAGACAACTGACTCCTAAAATTGAAATCAGCATCTTTCTCCCCATTCTGGATCCTTATTTCTACTAATTGTACTGCCAATTTGTTAGCAGGCTTGAAAACTCAGTGATTGTTTATTCTTTCTTTGCTCACATATCCAGTGTCTAACTTAATATTTGTGTACAGTTGGTTGTTACTTCTCAATATCACCTCCATTCTAGTTCCATCTTTTATCTTAAGCCCAGATGATTGCAAATATTTGTCGTCTTTACCCTAACAAATTCCTTCCTTGCCAATTCTCCTTGCACCATATTCCAGATTTGTTCGCCCAACATACTTTCCTGCTCAAAAATCTCAAAAAGTCATTCAGTGTCCAAAGGATAAAGACGAGTGTCCAAAGGATAAAGACGAGTCTCCTTGTTCTGGCAACATTTCTGCCTCTAGCTTTCTCCACCCTCTGATCTGATCTCCCACAATTCCCTTCTAAGAGTCCCTGCTTTCAATCTAATGAAACTACCATCCCTCTAAGCCACCCACCCTCTGATCTTCCTGCGTTCATGCTTGTGTTGACTTGTTTTGCCTTCAATTCCTTTTTTTTCCTTTAATATAGCATATCTATATCCTTTATCTCCTGAAAGGGCCATTCCAATTTTACCTCTTCGGTGGTGCCTACCTTAAAACACTACAGATTTTATTATTGTACTAATCAGTCACCTGGCAATTAACATAATTACCTTTTTCTTTAGTCAACTTTATAAAGTTGACTAAAGTATACAACTACAGTTGTATGTACCAATGTAACTATCATCACATCAGGATATAAAATATTTGTACCATCCCTAAACATTTACTTCTGCCCTTTTGTGGATAATGTCCTCCCTGCTCCAGTCCTAGGCAACTGCTGATTTTCTTTCTGTTATCAGAGTAGTTTATTCTTTTCTAAAATTTCATACAAATGGAAAAGTAGCATATGTATTCATATTTGAGTCTGTATTTTTTCACTCAGCATATTTTCAAAATTCATCCATGTTGTTATATAAGTTCTATTTTATTGTTAAGAGGATTCATTTGGATATACTATAATTTACTTATTCATCTGTTGATGACCATTTGGGTTGTTTTCAGGCTTTAGCTCCTATGAACATTTGTATAAAAGTCTTTGTGTGGATATATATTTTAACTTCCCTTGGATAAATCTCGAGTGGAATTGCTTGATTGAATGGTATGGGTGTTAACTTTATGAAGGCTTGCCAAACTCTTCCAAAGTGGTTTTAACATTTTACATTCCCATTAGCCATGTATGAGCATTCCAGTTGCTCTTCCTCTCTCCAACATTTATTTATTCTATATCCCTTGAATTTCCATATTGTAAATGGTATTGATTTATTTCACTTTCCAATTGTTCATTGCTAGTACATAGAAATACACTTGATTTTTGTACATTGACTTAACTAAACTCACTGATAACTTTTTGTAGATCCCATAGGCATTCTATGTACACGATCATGCTATCTATATTTTAAAAAGACAGTTTTATATCTTCCTTTTAAATTTTTATGCATTTTCTTTTTGCTTTTATTGTACTAATTAGGATAGACATCCTTGCCTTATTCCTGATTCTAGGGATATAGCTTTTAGCCCTTGAACATTAACTATAATATTATTGGTCTATGCTTCATGGCCACCATTCATCAGATTGAGAAAGTATGTTCCCTTCTATTTGTTTGCTGAGTTTTTATCAGAAATGGATGTTATTTTTATTGTATGTTCTAAATATAATGAGATGATCATGATTTTCCCTTTATTCTCCTAATGTGGTGAATTGCACTGATTGATTTTTGTGTGAAGCTAACCTCACATTATTGAGCTAAATTATACTTGGATATGATGTATTATTCTTATATTGCAGGATAGGTTTGCTGATAGTTCATTAAGTATATTTGCATCACATTCACAAGGGGTATTGGCTTGTAATTTCTTTTCTTATAATGTCTTTGCCTAGTTTGGTAATAGAGCAATGCTGAATTCATAATATGAAATGCAAGTGCTCCCTTCCCTAAATCTTTTCTCTTGAAGGATTTTGTGTTGCATTCATATTTTTTTCTTATGTGTTTGATAGAATTTATAAGTGAAGTCATTTGAGCCCAGACTTTTCTTTGTGAAAGGATTATAATAACACATTCAATCTCTTTGATATAGAGCTATTCAAAGGTTGTTTCTTCTTGTGTTAGTATTGATAGCTTGTTTCTTTTTAGTTCTAGAATTTCCATTTGGTTCTTTTTTATAGTTTTCTCTGTTGAGATTCTATACTTCTTCATTTAACATGGCTATATTTTTCTCTTTGAACATATTTATAATAGCTCCTTTGAAGTTCTTATCTGCCAGTTACAACTTTTGGTTATCTTGGGGTTAGTTACTATTGATTCTTTTTTGTCTTGAGTATGTGTCCACACTTTCTAATTTCTCCATATAACTAGCAACTTAATTTCATATTGGACATTTTAGATGGCAAATTCTGTTATCTTCTTCCAAAGCATGATGGATTTTGTCCCAGCAGCCAGTTAACTGGGCTGGACTCAAATTCCAAACTGTTTGTGCTATGGTGGGTAGCAGCTAAGCTAAGGCTTCCTTCCACCTGTTGCTTTCTGCTGGGCCCCAAGGTCTCTCCACACAATATATGTAGTTCAGTGATTAGTCAAAGATTTGGGTGAGGTTTATAAGCATATTTTTATTGCCTTCTCCAGTGGCTTCTACTTTTCCATGACTTGCCCCATCATTTTTCACTCTGGCAACCTTTGTCACCTCTGACTCCTAAAGCTCTCTGCTTGAGTTCTAGCTCCTCACCTGGGGCTCCTGAGCTTTCTGCTTGAGTTCCAGCTCCCTTTCACAGCATGGAACAGGGAATGCATTTAAGTGGAAAGGTACATAAAGCACATCTCACCCACTGGGGATCACCTCTTTCAAGGTTGACTCCTATTTGTGCTTTTGATGTTTCCCAGCTCCCTCAGAGCTGTTTGGCATATTTTTCCAGAATTTGTCCATATTATCATGGAAAGATACAAGCTTCCTCACTACCAACAGAACAGGAACTGCTCCATTTGTTTTCATGGGGAAAATTTTTTTAAAGGTATTATTGATATACACTCTTATGAAGGTTTCACATGAAAAAACAATGTGGTGACTACATTTACCCATATTATCAAGTCCCCACCCATACCCCAATGCAGTCACTGTCCATCAGTGTAGTAAGAAGCCACAGATTTACTATTTGCCTTCTCTGTGCTACACTGTTTTCCCCGTGATCCCCCACACCATGTGTACTAAACAAAATACCCCTCAATCCCCTTCTCCCACCCTCCCCACCCACCCTCCCACACCCCGCCCCTTTGGTAGCCACTAGTTCCTTCTTGGAATCTCTGAGTCTGCTGCTATTTTGTTCCTTCAGTTTTGCTTCGTTGTTATACTCCACAAATGAGGGAAATCATTTGGCACTTGTCTTTCTCTGCCTGGCTTGTTTCACTGAGCATAATATCCTCCAGCTCCATCCATGTTGCTGCAAATGGTAGGATTTGTTTCTTTCTTACAGCTGAATAGTATTCCATTGTGTATATGTACCACCTCTTCTTTATCCATTCATCTACTGATGGACACTTAGGTTGCTTCCATATCTTGGCTATTGTAAAAAGTGCTGCAATAAACATAGGGTGCATATGTCTTTTTGAATCTGAGAAGTTGTATTCTTTGGGTAAATTCCAAGGAGTGGGATTCCCAGGGTCAAATGGTATTTCTATTTTTAGTTTTTTGAGGAACCTCCATATTGCTTTCCACAATGGTTGAACTGGCTTACATTCCCACCAGCAGTGTAGGAGGGTTCCCCTTTCTCTGCATCCTTGCCAGCATTTGTTGTTCTTAGTCTTTTGGATGGTGGCCATCCTTACTGGTGTGAGGTGATATCTCATTGTGGTTTTAATTTGCATTTCTCTGATGATTAGTGATGTGGAGCATCTTTTCATGTGCCTGTTGGCCCTCTGAATTTCTTCTTTGGAGAACTGTCCCTTCATATCCTCTGCCCATTTTTTAATTGGGTTATTTGCTTTTTGGGTGTTGAGGCGTGTAAGTTCTTTATATATTTTGGATGTTAACCGCTTGTTGGGTATGTCATTTATAAATATATTCTCCCATACTGTAGGATGCCTTTTTGTTCTGTTTGAATGTGTCCTTGGCTGTACAGAAACTTTTTAGTTTGATGTAGTCCCATGAGTTCATTTTTGCTTCTGTTTCCCTTGCTCAAGGAGATGTGTTCAGGAAGAAGTTGCTCATGCTTATATTCAGGAGATTTTTGCCTATGTTGTCTTCTAAGAGTTTATGGTTTCATAACTTACATTCAGGTCCTTGATCCATTTCGAGTTTACTTTTGTGTATGGGGTTAAACAATAACTCAGTTTCATTCTCTTGCATGTAGCTGTCCAGTTTTGCCAACACCAGTTGTTGAAGAGGCTGTTATTTCCACATTGTATGTCCATGGCTCCTTTATCATATATTAATTGACCATATATGCTTGGGTTTATATCTGAGCTCTCTAGTCTGTTCCATTGGTGTATGGGTCTGTTCTTGTGCCAGTACCAAATTGTCTTGATTACTGTGGCTTTGTAGTAGAGTTTGAAGTTGGGGAGCATAATCTCCCCAGCTTTATTCTTCCTTCTCAGGATTGCTTTGGCTATTCGGGGTCTTTTGTGGTCCCATATGAATTTTAGAACTATTTTCTCTAGTTGGTTGAAGAATTCTGTTGGCATTTTGATAGGAATTGCATTGAATCTGTAGATTGCTTTAGGCAGGATGGCCATTTTGACAATATTAATTCTTCCTATCCATGAGCACGGGATGTGTTTCCATTTATTGGTATCTTCTTTAATTTCTCTCATGAGTGTCTTGTAATTTTCAGAGTATAGGTCTTTCACTTCCTTGGTTAGGTTTATTCCTAGGTATTTTATTCTTTTTGATGCAACTGTGAATGGAATTGTTTTCCTGATTTCTCTCTCTGCTAGTTCATTGTTAGTGTATAGGAATGCCACAGATTTCTGCATATTAATTTTGTATCCCTCAATTTTGCTGAATTCACATAGTAGTTCTAGTAGTTTTGGAGTGGATTCCTTGGGTTTTTAATGTACAGTATCATGTCATCTGCAAACAGGGACAGTTTGAGTTCTTCCTTGCCAATCTGGATGCCTTTTATTTCTTTGTGTTGTCTGATCGCTGTAGCTAGGACCTCCAGAACTATGTTGAATAGAAGTGGGGAGAGTGGGCATCCTTGTTGTTCCCGATATTAAAGGAAAAGCTTTCAGCTTCTTGCAGTTAAGTATAATGTTGGCTGTGCGTTTGTCATATATGGCCTTTATTATGTGGAGGTACTTGCCCTCTATATCCATTTTGTTGAGAGTTTTTATCATGAATGGATGTTGAATTTTGTCGAATGCTTTTTCAGCATCTACGGAGATGATCATGTGGTTTTTGTCCTTCTTTTTGTTGATGTGGTGGATGATGTTGATGGATTTTCAAATGTACCATCCTTGCATCCATGGAATAAATCTTACTTGATCATGATGGATGATCTTTTTGATGGATTTTTAATTCAGTTTGCTAATATTTTGTTGAGTATTTTTGCATCTATGTTCATCAGGAGTATTGGTCTGTAATTTTCTTTTTTTGTGGTGTCTTTGCCTGGTTTTGGTATTAGAGTCATGTTGGCCTCATAGAATGCGTTTGGAAGTATTCCCTCTTCTTCTACTCTTTGGAAAATTTTAATGAGGATGGGTATTAGGTCTTCACTAAATGTTTGATAAAATTCAGCAGTGAAGCTATCTGGTACAGGCATTTTGTTCTTAGGTAGTTTTTTGATTACCAGTTCAATTTCGTTGCTGGTAATTGGTCTGTTCAGATTTTCTGTTTCTTTCTGGGTCAGCCTTGGAAGGTTGTATTTTTCTAGAAATTTGTCCATTTCTTCTAGGTTTTCCGGTTTGTTAGCATATAATTTTTCATATTCTTCTTTCATTGATTCTTTCTATTGTTTTCTTCTTCTCGATTTTATTTATTTCTGCTGTAATATTTATTATGTCCTTCCTTCTACTGACTTTGGGCCTCATTTGTTCTTCTTTTCTAGTTTCGTTAATTGTGAGTTTAGGTTGCTCATATGGGATTGTTCTTTCCTGAGGTAAGCTTGTATTGCAATATACTTTCCTCTTAACATGGCCTTCGCTGCATCCCACAGATTTTGCGGTGTTGAATTATTGTCATTTGTCTCCATATATTACTTGATCTCTGTTTTTATTTGGTCATTGATCCATTGGTTATTTAGAAGCATGTTGTGAAGCCTCCATGTGTTTGTGGGATTTTTAATTTTCCTTGTGTAATTTATTTCTTGTTTCATACCTACCTTTGTGGTCTGAGAAACTGGTTGGTACAATTTCAATCTTTTTAAATTTACTGAGGCTCTTTTTGTGGCCTTGTATATGATCTATTCCTGAAAATATTCCATGTGCACGTGAGAAGAATGTGTATTCTGCTGCTTTTTGGTGTAGAGTTCTGTAGATGTCTGTTAGGTCCATCTGTTCTAATGTGTTGTTCAGTGCCTCTGTCTCCTTACTTATTTTCTGTTTGGTTGATCTGTCCTTTGGAGTGAATGGTGTGTTGAAGTCTCCTAAAATGAATGCATTGCATTCTATTTCCCTTTTAATTATGTTAGTATTTGTTTCACGTATGTAGGTGCTCCTGTGTTGGGTACATAGATATTTATAATGGTTATATCTTCTTGTTGGATTGACCCCTTTATCATTATGTAATGTCCTTCTTTGTCTCTTGTGACTTTCTTTGTTTTGAAGTCTATTTTGTCTCATACAAGTACTGCAACTCCTGCTTTTTTCTCCCTATTAATTGCATGAAATATCTTTTTCCATCCGTTCACTTTTAGTCTGTGTATGTCTGTGGGTTTAAAGTGAGTCTCTTGAAGGCAGCATATAGATGGGTCTTGTTTTTTTATCCATTCAGTAATTCTATGTCTTTTGATTGGTGCATTCAGTCCATTTACATTTAGGGTGATTATTAAAAGGTATGTACTTATTCGCATTGCAGGCTTTAGATTCGTGGTCACCAAAGGTGCAAGGTTAACTTCCTTACTATCTAAGAGTCTAACTTAACTCACTTAATATGCTATTACAAACACAATCTAAAGGTTCTTTTTTTTTTTCTTCCTCCTCCATTCTTTATATATTAGGTATCATATTCTGTACTCTTTGTCTATCCCTTGATTGACTTTGGAGATAGTTATTTTAATTTTTGCATTTGCTTAGTAATTAGCTCTTCTACTTTCTTTACTATGGTTTTATTACTTCTGGTGACAGCTATTAAACCTTAGGAACCCTTCCATCTATAGCAGTCCCTCCAAAATACACTGTAGAGATGGTTTGTGGGAGGTAGATTCTCTCAGCTTTTGCTTATCTGGAAATTGTTTATTCCCTCCTTCAAATTTAAATGATAATCTTTCCAGATAAAGTATTCTTCATTCAAGGCCCTTCTGCTTCATTGCATTAAATGTATCATGCCACTCCCTTCTGGCCTGTAAGGTTTCTATTGAGAAGTCTGATGATAGATAGCCTTATGGGCTTTCCTTTGTATGTGATCTTATTTCTCTCTCTGGCCGCTTTTAATAGTCTGTCCTTATCCTTGATCTTTGCCATTTTAATTACTATATGTCTTTGGGTTTTCTTCCTTGGGTCCCTTGTGTTGGGAGATCTGTGCAACTCCATGGCCTAAGAGACTATCTCCTTCCCCAGACTGGGGAATTTTTCAGCAATTACCTCCTCCAAGGCAGTTTCTATCCCTTTTTCTCTCTCTTCTTCTTCTGGTACCCCTATAATGTGAATATTGTTGCATTTGGATTGGTCACACAGTTCTCTCAATATTCTTTCATTCTTAGAGATCCTTTTTTCTCTCTGTGTCTCAGCTTCTTTGCATTCCTATTCTCTAGTTTCTATTTCATTTATCGTCTCCTCCACCATATCCAATCTGCTTTTAATACTGTCCATTGTGCTCTTCAATGATTGGATCTCTGACCAGAATTCATTCCTGCGTTCTTGAATATCTTTGCATACTTCCATGAGCATGTTAATGATTTTTATTTTGAACTCCCTTTCAGAAAGAGTCATGAGGTCAATGTCATTTAAATTTTTCTCAGGAGTGGTATTAATAATTTTAGTCTGAACCAGATTCCTTTGGCGTTTCAAATTTGTATATGGCACACTCTAGTGCCCAGAAGCTCTACTCCCTGGAGCTGTTCAGCCCCAAAGCAATGTCGGAGGTCGCAGGGGAGTGGTATCGGTGCTTAGGGGGGCTGCTATGCCTGTCTCCACTGCCTGAACCAGTGGGCTGAGCACACAGTTATAAGCCTCTATGCTTTGCGTTTGTAGTTGCTGTAGACAGATCTTCCCTCTGGCTGGCCTAATACTAGGGTAGGGTTTGCCGGTTTGCGAGCCAGTGGGGACTGGCCGGAAGAAATGCACAGTAGGCTGTGTATCACAGAGGAGGTCCTTGGAGCTTTGTAGCTAGCCAGGGAGGTGGAGCACCTGAAGATCGTCTAAGGAGGAAGATTTCTTTTTCCTCCTTAAATATGAGTCTATATGGCAAAGCTCCCTACCTGCTGGGCAGAGTGCACCTGTACAAGTTTGTCTACCTGTCCTCTCTCCTGAGCAGTAGGCTGTGTGCAATCCTTGCCCCTGTAGCAGCCCTTTTGCTAAGGACTTCCTTGTTAGGAAGTCTCTCAGACTGCCTACCTTTCTTTTGTCCTAGAGCAGCCGGTTATGGATCCCTGCTTTCCACAAGTGGTTGGAATCTTAGTCTCTCCAAGAATTCTGCCTGTCTTAGTTTTCCAACCCCATAATCATGAGAGTATCATGCAGGCACCATGAATTGTAGGTGTGTTCCCAGAGCAGATCTCCGGAGTTAGGTATTCAGCAGTCCCAGGCCTCCACTCCCTCCCTGCTTGGTTTTTCTTTCTCCTGCTTGGGTGAGCTGGGGTGGGGGAAGGGCTTGGGTCCCACCGGGCCACAGCTTTGGTATGTTACCCTGTTCTGTGAGGTCTGCTTTTTTCTCCCTGTGTATGCAGTCTGGCGCAGTCCTCTTTCCTGTTGCTCTTTCTGGATTAGTTGTATTAATTATATTTTCATATTATATGCAGTTTTAGGAGGAAGCCTGTGTCTCACCTTTCATGCTGCCATCTTTAATCTTCATGGGGAAATTTGAGATTAAAAAATGATATCACCACCACCATTATTTTTCCAGAATTCTCATAGAGGAATATTTTTGACCAAACAACGTTTACATTCACACATTCTTGACATGTCCACTTCTCTGGCCTAAAAGTCCAACAGCTTCATTTGTATGGCCAGTTAAGTTTTTTTAGTATAATAAATAAAAACTTGCAAATAAACCAGCTATGGAACATATTTAAAATAGAACTTAAGCCTTGAATAGATTAAAAATTCTTAATTGTAACCTCAAATGCCTTACACAGACTGGTTCTGTACACCATTCCAGTCTCATCTTTATCATTCTCTGCTTAGTTCATTATCTCCAGCTACCCTAGCTTTCTTAATGTTTCTTAAATACCAGAGCACCTGCCATTCCTATCATCTGGAATGCTCCTTCTTCAGATCATTACATGATTGCTCCTTCTGATCATTCAGGTCTCTGATCATTATCGTATCCTCAGAGGCCTTTTCTGATTACCCTACTTAAAAGAGAAAACCCTCTCCCCCATCCCAATTAAGCTGTAACATCTTACTCTGAGTTATTTTCTTCAAAGCACTGGTCACTATCTGAAATTACTCATTTTCCTTGTTTATTGACAGGCCCCCCCACTAAAAGGTAAGCACAAAGAGGGCAGCATCTTTGTCTTGTTCACCAGTGTATCCTCAGGGTCTAGAACAGATGCTGGCACAGAGTATGTTTAAAAAGTACTTATTAAGTGAATAAATGAAGTATGATATGGGAGGTGTTGCGGTAAAGCTAATTTTCCCTCACTAAACTCATCTGACAATAAAAGAAATTAAACAAAAATATTTTTGCAAAAAGTAAACAGTATTGTATAAACTATAAGTTCTTATATTTAATTTAAAACACAGCCAGTATTTCATTTTACTTTAGGGCAGTGAAACATTGCACATTATAAAATCATATGTTTCGACAAACAAAATATAAATTCTCAATTGGTAAGAGAAAAGATAACTGATAGTAAAAAAAATGAATAAATAAAGTGGTGCTATGGCTGTCAAAGTTGTTTAACATGTAGTAATGGAACAAACTCATGGCAGTGAAGTTTGGGGATGAATGGGCATATAACATGATTTGAATTAAGGAGACAGGCTGTTTCAAAGTTCAAGGGACAATAGGTACTTAGAGTATTTAGCTTCAGAGGATTTACATACATCATTTTAAAACTTAATGCTCTCTTAAAACATAAAGTGGTCATCTCAAATTCAAGCCAAAAGTAGCAATAATAATATTAATAATGCTATGTGTTTACCTAATCATTATTCAGGCTCATAACTTATATTAATACTTTATTTTATTATTCTTTTTATTAAAATGACACTGTTCAGATTAAGTCAGACATAAAATTAGCTTTGAAAGAAAATCACTTTGGTGTAATATATAAACCTTTGAGGATAAAATGCATGCAAGTTCTTCTAGTCATACAGAACTAACAAGATATATGAAGTATAAAATGGCCATTTTATTTTTCTTTTTCTCTACAGAAGATCAGAGTTTTAAGAAGTTTCTCAGAAACCACTGGAACAAATTGCTTCATGGTACAAAACTGCCATAAAGATTTTCCTGGTGAATGGTAGGTGCGATGCGGCAGCTAAGCTTCACATGCTTACTTCCAAATACAGAATTCAATGTAGTGGTTTTGACAGAGGAAAACCTTATTCCTGAAATGGGGATATGTTAGAAATGTAATATTTTTTTTGCATGATATAAATAATTTCAATCTAAATTAAGCTTATTAAATTTGTTGTAATTAGAACTGATACAAATAGATTTTATTAACAAGGTAACCTAAGTATATAAAGCTATCTCTATTTAAACTGAACCTCTTCGAAAATTTTCTCTAAGAGCCATAGCTTTATTAGAAATGCTCACAGCAACTGTGATATTCAAATGGACAAACTAATAAATAAATAATATAGAAAATGATGATCAAGGGTACATATCCTGGTTTTAACCTCAAATCATTTAATAGTAGCAGACTTGGCAGTGCTATTATTGTTCTTTATCTTCAAATTATTTAGAAGAACAGTGACATTCTAACTCGTTTATGTCAAGTAAGTCCCATTAGAGTGCTGCTTCTGAACTAAGCTTAATCCTGATCTGGAAATGTTGCTATTATGTTTTTTTTTTAATATCCTAATTTCTGCCAAAAGGATAAAAAGAAAACAAAAAGGAGAGTGGGGAGTCGGGTAGGGAGGTTTTGGGGCAGGATTATCTTCATTATCTTGGCAGGCAGGCAAATTTTTGCCTACAAAGCTAAGCAAATTTTGCTGATACTGAACTGACAAATTATCTTGAAGTGAAAGATTTATAAGAGTAGAGAGATAATTATGTGAGCAAAGATTTGAAAACCTATAGCACATCAAATCATTTGATATTGTGCAGGTTTCTTCTTTCACCTGCACAGCTATATACTACAAATCACTCTGTTCACTCTTGATATCCCAGTGTGCATCTGTTTCTGAGTCACTGGAGTAAATATCAAAGAGAGAGGACGTTCTAGACCACAATTCATCAGTCTGAGTAGTTGCATTACATAGTAGTTTTCCAAACACTTTCACTTTGGCCTGAATACCTGAAAAATAATGAACACAATTACCTATGATTTAAGACTTTGCTTTGCATTTATCTTTCATACAGAAAAGATCAATCCAATTGGTCAGTCAAATGAAGAGTCAAAACATACCCACACTACAGTGAGGGGGCCTTTTCAGAGAAATTTGTGTACTTTTATGCCCTGGGCCTTTTACACGGTGAGTAGGTACTGAAGCGAGGTCATCAGAAAGATTATCAGCATGGACTTGTGTCTGTAAAACTTCATTTTCACATGTAATCTAAAAATAGACAAAAGAGAATTGTATTAAAGGTAAGCCTACCTTATATGGTTTTATCTTTCAAAAGTTAAAAGTAGTCTAAGAGTAGAGATAGTATTTTTCAAGGGCATATATTAGGAAGGCTGGAATCTGAACCTAGGCAAGCTGGCTCCATAGTCCAAGTTCTTATCTGCCATACTGTGCTTTACTACTTCTGAGTCATAACTTGCTAAGCATTCTGGTTGGGCAGAAATCTATAAGCTATTAAAGCTATTTGCTTACAACTCATTATTTTTTTCCTAAGTCAACATCTGGAAGAGATAATAGTATTAGTATTAAAATATTGGACATCATAGCAGCAGCATTATTCTAGAAAACCTGATCATCAGTCCTTTCTTTATGCCTTACAGAGAAATACTTTAGTAGGATAGTATGATTGGCTCTAATGTTTTTATGCTTTCCTGACAAAATTTACAATGTGAAATGGAAATTTTGTGGGGGAAGTAAGAGGGAGAAAGGAGGACTTGGATAGCAATAAGGTAACATAAGACTGAGTATTTAGAAAGTATGTGGAAGAGGCTAAGAAAAGCTATCTGAAAATACTAGGAAGACCTATGAGGAGAAAGAATAAGATGTGATAGAGAAATGAAAACAAAATTAAAGTGCTTTGCAATTTTATGGCCTTGGCAGTAGCAACTGTCTTCAGACAATTGAAAAAATATTTTAGTGGGCATCCTTGGTTACTGCAACACAGACCATTAATGTCCAAGGTAAAGAAACTTAGTGAAGAAACTTTTATTAGGAGTCCTTTTGTAATATGAATTATTATTGAGCACTTAAATAAAAATCTAAGTCTTATCTTTATTTGTATTTGATGAATTTCCACTGGCTACATTTACTTCTAAGCCAAGCATTATAAAAGTTTAGGATAAGTATATTTCTTTCTAAAACAGATGTACACCTGATAAAATGGAATTAAATTTAATCAGGGTTTAAAAAATATTTTTTGTTCCCTTATAACAACAGTATTTTATCAGAGAAAAAATTGCACCATACAGAGAAGCAAAAATAAGCATTAGCCATAATCTCATCATCCATAGCTAACACCTTAATATTTTGGTATTTTTTTTCTTTTTCTATGCATTAAAAAAAAATTGGAATGTACTTTATGATTATTTTCCCCTTTAATGTACATTTCTGTTATTAAGCATTCTATATAATTTTTATGGCTGCATATAATCAGCTATACTCTAATTTATTAAAACAATTCATATTTTGTAAATCTTTGAACATAAGACTTCTGTTTACACATCTGATTACTTCTTCACATTAAAAGGTTAAGAAGAATTTTCAGATATCTGTTACTCAACTGGAACATGAGTCAAAATAAAATATTTAGAATGAGGCAGACAGAGAGAAAAGGGTGGAAAATATAGACCATAAGAGACATAGAAGATAAGATATATATTAATTGTCCCAGACGAAAAGCAAGAGAAAATGGGACAGAACATCTGAGAATTTACCAAAATGGAGAGGAGGCATTAAGACATGGTTTTACAAAAGTACTATTTGTATTTATCAAAATAAGAACAAAGCAAAACATATCTATGCACATTACAGTAAAACTGGAAAACAAAGAAAACCTTACGAGCAGCCATAGGAGAAAAGGTACATTCTCTTCAAATGGGCAACCATAAGACAGAGTAACACCTGAACTCTTAAGGACACAGAAAGACTTAAAATGAAAATATGTAAGATCCTTCTCTCAGTTAACTAGTACAATATGTAGACAAAAATCCCATAAGGATATAGGAAATTTAAACACGATTAATAGACATATGGAATATAGAATGCAACTGCAGAACACATATTCATGTCAAATGCTTATGGAACATTCACAAACACTGACCTATGTTTTGGCTAATACAAGTTTCAAAAGAGTAAATGCATATGTTGTATATTCTCTGGCCACAGTGTAATTGATCTAGAAATCTACAACAAAAATATAACTACAAAATGCCTGTATGTTTGGAAATTTGAAAATATGCTTATGTTTGGAAATTCAAAAATATACTTCTAAATAACCCATGAATAAAAGGTAAAATTACAGTGGAAATTAGAAGACATTTATTTTATACTGAATAATAAATAAAAATATACATGAAATCTAAAAAGACCAAAATAGCTAAGATATCCGTGAAGATGTACAAGGTAAGAGGAATTAATTAATTGGATATTAATTCTTAATATGAACTACAATAAGGCACTGTGATAATGCGGTGAGGATAAAGGTGTAATGATAAACAGAAGAGAATAAAAAAATGTGGAAACAGACTTAAGCACGTATAGAAGTCTAAGTTATGACAGTTGCCACTACAGGACAATGAGGAAATACTAGTCTTTTCAGTGAAAGATACTGAGTCAATTCCATACCTCCATGGGGAAAAAATGAAACTTAAAACTCTCCCTCACATCATTCCCAAAAATCATTCTGAATGGGTTGTAGATCTGAATGTAAAAACTAAGAACAGTAAGTTTATAGAAAACAGCAGAGTAGAAATGTTTTCAGCTTAAGCACACAGAAAAGGATTGGTAAATTTACCTATGTTAAAATTAAGGACTTCAGTACATCAAAGGGTATTTATTATTAAGAGTCAAGAGGCAAGCCACAGTGGGAGAAGATATTTAAAAAACAAATAAACATACTTAGCTGACAAAGCACTTGAAGACAGTATTTATTAAGAACTCTATAAATTAACAGGAAAAAAGATAATCACAGAAAAATGGGAGTATCACCAAAGAGTCTATCTAAATGTTCAGTGAACATTTAAAAAGGTGTTTCCTTAGTAATTTTATCTACAAATGGAAAATGCAAAGTAAACCACCACTACATTCCCTGTAAAGTGTGAAAGACTGACAATCAAGGGTAGGCAAGAATGTGGAATCCTATCAACTCTCATCTGCTGTTGGGAGAGTGTACCTTGGTACAACTATTTTAGAAAATGATTTGGTATTGTTTACGAAAGGTCAATATAACATTATAGTCCAGCAATTCTAGGTATATACCATCATAAATGTGTGCACATATGAAAAAGACATGTATGAGAATGTTTACAGCAGCATTACTTATAATAGCCCCCAAATGGTGACAAATCAAATGTCCAACATTAGAACAGGTAAAAAAGTTTTGGTATATTCATACAATGGACTGCTATATAATAATGAAAAAATATTACTGCTCTATGCAACAATATGGATGAATCTTACACATATGAAGCTCAGCAAAGGAGCCAGATGCAAGAAAATCTACAGTATGATTATAGTGATATGAAGTTCAAAAAAAGCAAACTTTGTTCCTTTGAGAAGAGGGGAGGGTCTAGAGCTAGAGTAATATAGCAGCTCCTGGATTGCTAGTAATGTTCTATTTCTTTACTTAGGTAGTGGTCACGCATGTTCAGTTCGTGATAATTTAATGATTTAAGATTCGTGCACTTACCTGTGCATTTGCTTCAATTAGACTTCAGTAAGACAATTAGATAAAAAAATACAGTTGGATAGCAAACAAGGATACAAAATTAATAGTTAAGGAAAACCAGTAATCATAGTTTTATGAAGCAAAGTATCAGACAGTGTATGGTGTTCCTCAGATTCCCCTTTCTTCCTTGGAGATGGACCCTAATTTTTTCTCAAGCTCCCTAAAATAGGAAACATTCATACTTATATTTATCTACAAATAGCACCAACTGCTCAGAACAGGGTCTATAACAGCTCAAAAACTATTGCAGAATGACTGGAAATTCAACTTTTAGTCAGTTGGTCCTGGAACTAACTGGAAGGAAAAACTGTTGGAATCAGAGGTGAAGCCGACTTTCTCAGCCATGTTATTGGGGTTCCAGATCTAGACCAAGCTAAAGATTTATTGCTATCAACTTTAAACTTCTTTTAACTTCACATACTTTTAAGCTAACTATTATTAAAACCCGCACATAGTTTCTTTATAACTCAGCAAATATATTAATGTAATAAGGATTGTTAGAAATTTTGGCTGGATATACTTACTGACTGGAAAATACCCTTGGTATCTATTCTGGATTTCTCTCAGTAGTTAACACTTGTTATATCAGAAAATCTTTAGTTGTTTCACTAGCATGGCTTTTTGTCTCCCTATTTTTGACTATATAGTAAAATTATAAGGAAGAAAAAAAAGGGTGTGTGGCACATGTTTAATGTTTATCTCTTTTACTACATTATTTATCTACATATAGATGTACAGAGTTGTGCTGGACTAAATATTGGATAGATAATATGATGGCTAGATAGTTCAAGGAAAGGGCAGACATATCTTAGGTATATAGTTTGATGAGAAGAGAAACTGGCAGAGAATTGAAAATTCTATTATAGTACAAAAAATTGTTCTTATAGTCACATAATCATTCTACGAGAATTTACTGAGTTTCTTAAACTTGCAAAATATTGTTCTAGATACTACTGGCAATACAATAATGAACAAATCAGATAGGATCCTTGCTCTCATGGAGCTTACATTCTAATGTGAGGGCAAACATTCAGCAAACTACACACTTATTTCATGACGGTTGTGATGAGAGCTACTGAAGTGTATGTGCTATTGAAGCATATGAAGTATATAAAGAATGACAGCATATAGTTATGGGATTAAGAGGAAGGATGTTCCAGCTGATTTTTAAAGTAAAATCATGATGATAGAGAATGGGAAGGGCATAATTCCAGGTTATTACATGAACTGAGCAAAGGCTTGCTGATATGTTCAAAATCTGAAAAGATTAGCATGACTGGTGCAGTGAACAACAAGACAGTGGCTTTGGATAGAAATAGTGTGGTAGGCAGGGGCAAAAGAAGGCAGGGACTTGTAGATTGTGTTAATAATTTTGTACTTTATCCTAATAATTGCAGGAAGCCATTAAAAGGTCTTAAGCATCCACCCCAATGTAGGAAGCAGGTTGGTACTGCAGAAGGAGTTTTGGTCTGGCAATTAGACTTAGAGCAAAGATTATAGGCCCTTATTATTAACTTCCTGGATTGGTTTACTTACTTGTGCAGAGATTAAGAGTTTGGATTAGATGTGCACTTCAGCTTCCTTCAGCTCTAAAATTCTTTCTGTGAATACCTCTATATATTCAAATGGAAAAATGCCAGTTACAAATCACTTAATTTCTTGGTGAACTCCTCGCGTCTCCAGAAATGCCTTTTAGATTCAATTAAGTCATAATTTAATTTATGTCAGGGTGATAGGGCTGAAGTTTGATTATCTCAAAGAAGGCTGGCAAGTCTTTAAGATGAGAAGTGGGGAAGATATGAGTAATCAAATGCAAAGTAAGTGTAATCAATGCTTATGAGGATTAAGAAGGTAAGCAGAAGACAAGATGGGAAAATTCGGTTTACTGGTTAATTTAGCTTAAAGGCAGCTAGTCAAGAGGAAGTTTAGGAGTGGGAAGGGATTGTTTATCAGCAAGCCCCATCTTCAAAAGTAGCTCTACATCCCCTTTCCTCACCATTTTGACAGGGTAATCCACATTGCCTCAAGTTTATGTAATATGTTGTGCAAAAAGGTTCAAGCACCCTATTCTTGGTTTGCTCAAATTAAATCCTTTCTATTTAAAAACTCTTGGGTCAAAAAGTGAAGGTGACTCTATAATCTGAAGGATAAGGGTTGTGTTTATGTGAATTTTGGGGGAGGAGTAGGTAGAAGAAACTATAATCCCAAAGTGTTAACGCCAAGTAGTATCTTGGAGATCCCCGCTCAAGCACCCTCCTAACTTTACAGATGAGAAAACAAACCTTTCAGGTGAGGTGACTTTCCCAAAGTGACACTAGGGAGACACTTCCCCATAATGACACAGTCTGGGGTCCTTCCATGACCCTCGGTGGACTCTTGGGTGTCCCCTTTACCTGTGAAGCGGCAGCCTTCTTCCTGACCCAGAGGAGTGTACAGGAGGCTAGACCCGGGGCAGCGTCTGACTGCCTGACAGCCTGGGGACTTCCTCCTTTTAACGGGGCAGCCCGCTTGGTCTCCCTCTTCTTCCCCCTTAGGTGCTGGGGAGGACACCCGGGTGGGCACGGCGCCCGCTACGAGCCTCAGGCTCTGGAAGAAGCGCAGGTTCTTCTGCAAAACCGGAGACGTCCAAACAGGCTGGAGCGAAGTGGTCGGAGCAGACGACTAAGCGGTCGGTCATTGCCCTGTACCCGTCCGCGCGGAGGCCCCGCACGAAGCGGTCCCACAGCAGCCGCACAGCGCGGTCGTTGGGGAAGCGGAACAGCGAGTTCCCGGCCTTGGTGGTGTTGCCGGCAAGGCAGCGGCCTTCTGGGCGGGGAAGTCGGGGTTCCCCGGCCCTCCGAGCGCCCCTGCACTCCTAGCCGCGACCGGGGCGAGGCGGTCTACCCTTGACCTGTCGGCGCCTCGTCAGTCCTGTTTCCGTCCCGTACCTCCGGCCACCGGAAGTGCCGAACTGGAGCCCAAAATGGGAGAGTCCCCGGCTCTTTGACATCTGCCTCCTCCTCTCCGCCGTCCCCGGCCAGGCAGGTGGACGCAGGTAGCGGGGTACAAATTTCGCGCAGGCGGAGCTGAGATGGGCCTTGAAGAGGAACGGACCGGAAGTCGTGGTTGTCATAGCTACCGAAGGGCCCGGCCTCTTCCCAGTTCTGTCCTTCCTACACTCCCATAATGTTTTTATGAGGCTACGAAAACAGGACGAGGAAATGCTGACGCATGTAGTCCTCACAAACCTAAGCAGAGGCTCTAACGATTGTGTTGGCCAGTTAATTTGGGAGAGGACCAGACCGGAAATGGTGGTTTCCATGGTAACCCGTGAGCAGGTTGCCTGGGAGATGACCCCTTTTAGGTCTCTCTGAATCTCTACTGTAGCGTCACTTGTAAGGCAGATCTAAGAGATCCTGGACTGTCTTCTGCCATGATTCCCGGGAAATACCGCTCTGTTTCTGGCCGGGCTGCGAACAACGTAAGCTGGATCTCCTATTTTCCCTTTCTTCCTATTCGTACCGTCTTTTCTGACTGGCGTCTTTGTCCTAGGTGATGGGCTGTATTATTGGGACCAGGACCGCTGAGTCTACTCAAGCTATTGTCTGACCGAGGCTTGAGATTCGTGGACTGGACCAAGGCACTTTGAGGGTATTTAATATTGTATGATGGGTATTCAAAGTCTTGTCCAGGATCTGGGCTTCCCAGAAGGTGGAGCTGGTCTGCTGTGAAAGACTACCGTTCATTTTAATTTTTTTAACCAGTCAATCCCTGTCCCCCCCACCCGCCCCCCTTTTCTTTAATGAAGATTTTATTATTAACAGGAGCTCGTATCTATTTAACCTGTCCCACTAAGACATTTACTTAGACCTGAAATGGCAAGAGTCAAAAGCCTGAGATGCAAGACTAGGGGGTTAAATTGCTGCAGAGATTTTGGAAAATAAATCACAGTGAAACCTTTTAGTTCTTAAGTTGTGATTTTATTGTTTACAGAAAATCCTCAGAACATGATATTTACCACAAACAAAAAACAAGCATTATGTTTTATTCCAAGTTTTGGTTATATCTTTATCTGTACTGTTTTGGGGGGGAGTATATGTGTGTGTATTTAAGTTAAGAGCATATTTTATCGTTTAATTTTTACATTGCAGGTGAACTGTGGGCTTCATCTGGTTATTCAAACATCATCACTTCCTGAAAAAAACAGAGTAAGATTTAAGTAAATTTGTATTTTAATTAAAGAATAATTATTTTTATATTCTACAAAACAAGCATGACTTAAAGAGTAGAGTCGGAATTGGAAATTAAAATAAATTTACTTTGGTCTCCAAGCTAAAGCCAAAACCTCTTTTAAAAATTTTATCTTATTTCACCAATTACTAGAGATAAGTGACTTTTTCTTGACATTTAAAC
This sequence comes from Smutsia gigantea, assembly GCA_032199065.1. NCBI lineage: Eukaryota > Metazoa > Chordata > Mammalia > Pholidota > Manidae > Smutsia > Smutsia gigantea. The sequence continues at coordinate 80,656 of JAVSCE010017932.1, forward strand.
ATTTCTTAAATCAGGATCCTTCTTAAAATTGATGGTACATCATAGTTAAATTGAGAAAGCTTTTTCTTTCTTTGTAGTGGGTAAAATGATGGTATGTCTTACTGGTGGACACTTATACTGGATAATGTAATAACTTGGGAATATACCTACAAATTCCATTTAAAATCAGGAGAGAAAAAATAGATTAGCAATGCAAATATATATTAGGCTTAGTGTTATTTAGAAGATAAGATATGAAAATGAGATTTTTTTCCCTCAAAATTTGCCCATAATATTCCTAGCATTTCCATAAGTACTGGTTTTTTATTTGATTTTTGAGATACACATATTTTTCTTTTCCTCCTGTCTCACCTTAACACTGAAATATACTCACCTGCCTCCTACACAACTGTGTCTCAAGACCTAATACAATTTTTCCTCCTTTGATAAATTGGACACCTCTAAACATCACAGTTCATTTTTTCCTAAGAAATTGTTAAATTGATGTCACTGGAGGAAGTCTAAAGTGAATCGCAGAGTTTACAGATAACAGCTTGTGGAAGATAATGAGGGGTGTGAGGAGGGTTGTCAGTGGAAGGACACTGCTGGTCAAGGAGGCAAAAGTTGATTACATTGTATATATGAAAATGAAAATATGGAAATTAGATCATTTGATCATCTTGAATAAATAGCAGTTAGCTAGATTAACGGAAAATATTCTTTGTTATAATTGGACATAATGGATTCCCTCCAAAGCTTTGCTATTTGATTCCACGGGACAAATCCTATTCTACCATTATGATGTGTGTCCAGGAACTATGCACCTCATCCAAATTCTTTCCAAACCATTAATTTTCTTTTGGGTGGACCTATGTTCTGAGAAAATACCCTTAGCTCATATAATTCATAAGGATATAATGCAAAAGCCATTATAATGTTTATAGTATGGAAAAATCACAAACATCATACTTCTTTTAAGATATTATTTAGGTTTTAATTTTTTTATTAAGGTATCATTGATAGACCATCTTATGAAGGTTTCACATGAACAATATGGTGTTTATAACATTCACCCATATTATCAAGTACCCCCCCAACACCCCATTGCAGTCACTGTCCATCAGCGTAGTTAAGATGCTATAGAGTCATTACTTTTCTTCTCTGTGTTATACTGCCTTCTCCGTGACCATGCTAATCATAATGCCCTTAATCCCATTCTCCCTCCGTCCCCACACGCCTTCCCCAACCCCTCCCCTTTGGTAACCGCTAGTCCCTTCTTGGAGTCCATGAGTCTGCTGCTGTTTTGTTCCTTCAGTTTTGCTTTGTCCTTATACTCCACAGATGAGTGAAATCAGTTGTTGCTTGTCTTTCTCCACCTGGTTATTTCACTGAGCATAATACCCTCTAGCTCCATCCATGTTGTTGCAAATGGTAGGATTTGTTTTCTTCTTATGGCTGAATAATATTCCATTGTATATATATACCACATCTTCTTTATCCATTCATCTACTGATGGACACTTAGGTTGCTTTCATTTCTTGGCTATAGTGCTGTGATAAACATAGGGGTGCATATGTCTTTTTGAATCAGGGATCTTGTTTTCTTCAGTAAATTCCTAGGAGTAGAATGACTGGGTCAAATGGTATTGCTATTTTTAGTTTTTTGAGGAACCTCCATATTGCTTTCCACAATGGTTGAATTAATGTACATTCCCACCAACAGTGTAGGAGGGGTCCCTTTTCTCCTCATCTTGCCAGCATTTGTTGTTCCTTGCCTTTTCGATGGTGGCCATCCTAACTGGTGTGAGGTGATATCTCATTGTGGTTTTAATTTGCATTTCCCTGATAATTAGTGATGTGGAGCATCTTTTCATGTGCCTGTTGGCCATCTGAATTTCTTCTTTGGAGAAGTGTCTGTTCAGATCCTCTGCCCTTTTTTTAATCGGGTTATTTGCTTTTTGGGTGTTGAGGTGTGTGAGCTCTTTATGTATTTTGGATGTTAACCCCTTACCAGATATGTTGTTTACAAATATATTCTCCCACACTATAGAATGCCTTTTTGTTCTATTGATGGTGTCCTTTGCTGTACAGAAGGTTGTTAGTTTGATGTAGTCCCATTTGTTCAGTTTTCCTTCTGTTTCCCTTGCCCCAGGAGATTTGTTCAGGAAAAAGTTGCTCGTGTTTATATTCAAGAGATTTTTGCCTATGTTTTCTTCTAAGAGTTTTATGGTTTCATGACTTACATTCAGGTCTGATCCATTTCGAGTTTACTTTTTTGTACGGAATTAGACAATAATCCAGCTTCATTCTCTTACATGTAGCTGTCCAGTTTTGTCAACACCAGTTGTTGAAGAGGCTGTCATTTCCCCATTGTATATCCATGGCTCCTTTATCATATATTAATTGGCTATATATGTGTGGGTTTACATCTGGGCTCTATTATGTTCTATTGATCTATGGTTCTGTTCTTGTGCCAGTACCAAATTGTTTTGATTCCTGTGGCCTTGTAGTAGAGCTTGAAGTCGTAGAGAAGGAGCATAATCCCCTGTGTTATTCCTCCTTCTCAGGATTGCTTTGCCTATTTGGGGTCTTTTGTGCTTCCATATGAATTTTGGAACTATTTGCTCTAGTTCATTGAAGAATGCTGTGTTGGTCTTTTGATAGGGATTGCATTGAATCTGTAGATTGCTTTAGGCAGGATGGCCATTTTGACAATATTAATTCTTCCTATCCATGAGCATGGGATGTGTTTCCATTTATTGGTATCTTCTTTAATTTCTCTCATGACTGTCTTGTAGTTTTCAGGGTATAGGTCTTTCACTTCCTTGGTTAGGTTTATTCTCGGTATTTTATTCTTTTTGATGCAGTTGTGAATGGAATTGTTTTCCTGATTTCTCTTTCTGATAGTTCATAGTGTATAGGAATGCAACAGATTTCTGTGTATTAATTTTGTATCCTGCAACTGTTGAATTCAGATATTAGATCTAGTAGTTTTAGAGTAGATTCTTTAGGGTTTATGTACAGTATCATGTCATCTGCAAACAGTAACAGTTTAACTTCCTCCTTGCCAATCTGGATGCCTTTTATTTCTTTGTGTTGTCTGATTGCTGTGGCTAGGACCTCCAGAACTATGTTGAATAAAAGTGTGGAGGGTGGGCATCCTTGTCTTGTTCCTGATCTTAAAGGAAAAGCTTTCAGCTTCTCGCTATTAAGTATGATGTTGGCTGTGTGTTTGTTATATATGGCCTTTATTATGTTGAGGTACTTGCTCTCTATATCCGTTTTATTGAGAGTTTTTATCATGAATGATGTTGAATTTTGTCAAATGCTCTTTCAGCATCTATGGATCATGTTGGTGAATTTTTGAATATTGTACTGGCCTTGCATCCCTGGAATAAATCCTACTTGATAATGATGGATGGTCTTTTTGATGTATTTTTTATTCGGTTTGCTAATATTTTGTTGAGTATTTTTGCCATCTATGTTCCTCAGGGAAATTGGTCTTTAATTTTCTTTTTTTGGTGACTTTGCCTGGTTTTGGTAATAGAGTTATGCTGGCCTCATAGAATGAGTTTGGAAGTATTCCCTTCCCTTCTACTGTTTGGAAAACTTTAAGGATGATGGGTATTAGGTTTTCTCTAAATGTTTGATAAAATTCAGCAGTGAAGCCATCTGGACCAGGGGTTTTGTTCTTAAGTAGTTTTTTTTTTTTTTACCAATTCAATTTCATTGCTGGTAATTAGTGTGTTTAGACTTTCTGTTTCTTCCTGGGTAAGTCTTGGAAGGTTGTATTTTTCTAAAAAGTTGTGCTTTTCTTCTAGGTTATCCAATTTGTTAACATATAATTTTTCATAGTATTCTCTAATAATTCTTTGTATTTCTGTGGTGTCTGTAGTGGTTTTTCCTTTCTCATTGTGATTCTGTTTATGTGTGCAGACTCTTATTTTTCTTGATAAGTCTGGTTAGGGGTTTATCTATTTTGTTCATTTTCTCGAAGAACCAGCTCCTGGTTTCATTGATTCTTTCTATTGTTTTATTCTTCTCAATTTTATTTATTTCTCCTCTGATCTTTATTATGTCCCTCCTCCTAGTGACTTTGGGCCTCAATTGTTCTCTTTGTCTAGTTTCATTGATTGTGAGTTTAGACTGTTCATTTGGGATTGTTCTTCTTTCTTGAGGTAAACCTGTATTGCAGTATACTTTCCTCTTAGAACTGCCTTTGCTGCATCCCACAGGTTTTGTGGTGTTGAGTTGTTTTCATAATAAAGGGGTCAGTCCAACAAGAAGATATAACCATTATAAATATCTATGCACCCAATATAGGAGCATATATTACATCTCCATATATTGCTTGATGTCTTTTTTTATTTGGTCATTGAGCCATTGATTATTTAGGAGCATGTTGTTAAGCCTCTATGTGTTTGTGGGCTTTTTGTTTTCTTTGCATAATTTATTTCTAGTTTCATACCTTTGTTGCCTGAGAAGCTGGTTGGCACAATTTCAATCCTGAATTGACAGAGGTTCTTTTGTGGTCTACTCTGTGATCTTCTGGAAAATGTTACATGTGCACTTTAGAAGTATGTGTATCCTGCTGCTTTTGGGTGGTGTGTTCTGTAGATGTCTGTTATGTCCATCTGTTCTAATGTGTTTTTCTTTCCTCCTGCTGGGAGGAAAGAGCTCTTTCCATGCTTCCAAGCTGCAGTGCTTGCCTCCACTGATAGGTCCCGTGGGCCAAGCATGCAGGGAGAAGCCTCTGCATTATGTAGCTGCCATAGGCAGGGCTACCCTCCAGCTGACCTGGCATAATGGCAGGGGCAGCATGTGTGCGGACTGCAGCCTGCAGGGAGGAAGGAGCAGCGGTGTGTGTATAACGGTGTGGGGCCTTGGTGCTGTGTTGCCAGCCAAGGGAATGGACTGTGTGAAGCTCCTGAAAGTTTTCAACCATCTGGGCTGAGTGTGTCCTTACTTATTTTCTGCCTGGTTAATCTGTCCTTTGGAGTGAGTGGTGTGTTGAAGTCTCCTAAAATGAGTGCATTGCATTCTATTTCCACTTTTAATTCTCTTAGTATTTGTTTCACATATTTAGGTGCTCCTATATTTGGTGCATTTATATTTATAATGGTTGTATCTTGTTGGACTGACCCCTTTATTATTATGTAATGTCCTTCTTTGTCTCTTGCTCCTTCCTTTGTTTTGAAATCTATTTTGTCTGTTATAAGTACTGCAACTCCTGCTTTTTTCTCCCTATTATTTGCATGAAATAACTTTTTCCATCCCTTCACTTTCAGTCTGTGTATATCTTTTGGTTTGAAGTTTCTTTCTTGTAGGCAGCATATAGATGTGTCTTTTTAAAAATCCATTCTTTAACTCTGTGTCTTTTGATTGGTGCATTCAGTCCATTTACATTTAGGGTAAATTATCGATATGTACTTATTGCCATTGCAGGCTTTAGATTTGTGTTTACCAAAGGTTGAAGGGCAGTTTCTTTACTATCTAACAGTCCAACTTAAGTTGCTTATTATGCTATTTCAAACACAATCCAAAGGTTCTATTTTTTTCTCCATTCTTTTTCTTTCTTCTTCACTCTTTATATATTAGGTGTCATATTATGTACTCTTTGTGTATTCCTTCACTGACTTTGTGGGTAGTTGATTTAATTTTGCATTTGCTTAGTAATTAATTGGTCTACTTTTTTTACTGTGGTTTTATTTTCTCTGGTGACAGCTATTTAGCCTTAGGACCATTTACGTCTATAGCAGTCCTTTTAAAATACACTGTAGAGATGGTTTGTGGGAGGTAAATTCCTTCAACCTTTGCTTATGTGAAAATTGTTTAATCCCTGCTTCAAATTTAAATGATAATCTTGCCAGGTAAAGTATTCTTGGTTCGAGGTCCTTCTGTATCATGTCACTGTGTTCTGGCCTGTAAGGTTTCTACTGAGAAGTCTGATCATGGCCTGATAAGTTTTCCTTTGTCTGTGATCTTTTTTCTCTCTCTGGCTACTTTTAATACTCTGTCCTTGTCCTTGATCTTTGCCATTTTGATTATTATATGTCTTGGTGTTGTCTTAGTAGGGTTCCTTGTGTTGGGAGATCTGTATACTTCCATGACATGAGAGACTATTTCTTTTCCCAGATTGGGGACGTTTTCAGCAATTATTACCTCAAAGACACTTTCTATCCCTTTTTCTCTTTCTCCTTCTTCTGGTACCTCTATAATGCTAATAGTATTCCATTTGGATTGGTCACATAACTCTCTTATTATTCTTTCATTCCTAGAGATCCTTTTTTCTCTTTGCACATCAGCTACTTTGTGCCCCTGTTCTCTAATTTCTATTTCATTTACCATCTCCTCCACCTCATCTAATCTGCTTTTAAATTACCCCATTGTATGTTTCAGTTCAGATACTGTATTTTTCAGTTTCTATCTCTTTCTTGAAGTTGTTCCTGAGGTCTTGAATATTTTTCTGTAGCTCTGTGAGCACGTTTATGAGTTTTATTTTGAAATCTTCATCAAGAAGATTGATGATTTCAGTTGTATGTAGCCCTCTTTCTGGTGTTTGTGTGATTTTGGTTTGTACAAAATTCTTTTGCATTTCATGTTTCTAATGTTTACTATGGAATAATAACTTTGTGTAGGTGTCGCCCCCTAGTACCCAGAAGCTCTACTCTCTGGTGCTGCCCAGCAACTGGAGTGATGGAGGGGGTCGCAAGTGTGCGGCACCAGTGGCTTCCTTGAGGACAGAGCTCTTTCCTTGCTTCCCGGCTGCAGTGTCTGCCTCCACTGCCAGGTTCCATTGGCCAAGCACTCAGGGAGGAGCCTCTTTGTTATGTCCCTGTAGCTGCCATAGGCAGGGCCATGCTCTGGGTGGCCTGGCGCGATGGTGGGGGCAGCATGTGTGCGGACTGGTGCCTGCAAGGAGGAAGGAGTGTCAGGCTGCATATCTTAGTTGGGGGCCTTGGTGTTGCATTGCCAGCCATGGGGATGGGGTGTGTGAAGCTCCTGAAATTTCCCAAACTGCTGGGCTGAGTGTGCTGGGATAATTTTGTTCACCTCTCCTTTCTCCTGAGCAGCAAGGTCTATGTAATCCTTGCCCCTTTAGCACTGTTCTCGCTGTTGGGAAGTCTGTCAAAGTACCCACCTTCCTTTTTCTCATAGTGGCTTGTTGTGGGTACTTGTTCTCCACAGTGGCTGGAATTTCAGTTTCTCCTAGTATTCAGCTAGTCTTTGCTTTCCAACCCCTCTAATCTCCAGAGCACTATTTAATGTGGGTTTGTGCTCCAGGAGCAAATTTACAGCAGTGGGTGTTTAGTAGTCCTGGACTTCTACTCCCTCTTTGCTCCATTTCTTTTTCTCATGCCTGTGAGCTGGGGTGTGGGTGGGCTTGGGTCCCACTGAATCGTGGCTCTGCTACTTTACCCTTTTCTCTGAGGTCTTCTCTTTTCCCCAGACGTAGGCAGTCTGTTGTAGTCTTTGGGTCACTCTTTCCGGATTAGTTATATTTGCTCTATTTTCATGTTATATGTGGTTTGGGAGGAGTTTCTGCCTCCCTTCTCACACTGCCATCTTTCCTTCTCTTTTTTAAAGTTTCTTTTTGCCTGGATAATCATGAGGGTTATTTTTTTTCCCTCAATCCTCCCAGTAAATAATTTAAAATCAATTTAAAGAAAACCCTTTTTAGAAGATTTAGATACGCAATTTTATTACATTATAATTGGACTCTTAAAAGAATTCTAATGATAACATGACTTTTCGAACAGCATTGAGTTTCTATTGCTTTTGTTTTTAAGAAAATTGTTCTTTTAATTGTTTTTGAGGTGAGAGTATGGAGAACAGGGAAGTGCCTCTGAGTGGAACATGTTTTCACCTGACTGATTTTTTGCGTGTTTGTTAAAATACACATAACATAAAATTTACCATTTTAACCATATTAAATTGTACAAATCAGTGGTATTAAATACATTCACAGTGTTGTACAGCCATCACCACTATCCAGTTCTGCAATTTTTTTAATCTCCTGAATGGGAGTCTCCATATCATAAAGCAGTCACTCCTCATCTTCTCTTCAACCCTCAAAAGCCACAAATTTGCTTTCTGTCTCTATAGATTTTACTATTCAATATTTCTAAATGAAATCATACAATATATGGCATTCTGTGTCTGGTTTCTCTCACCTAGTGTGATGTTTTCAAGGTTTATCTGTATTGCAGCATGTATCAGTTATTGTATCTTACAATTATCTTCATTACTTATTGTTAAATTATTATCTAAATTTTTTTTTGAAATGTTTTTTAGGTTGAATTCAGGCTAAATAGAGAAACACCACCATTCCCTGGTCGACTCTTACAACATGACCTTGAAAGAAACTACTCAAGTAGGCAAGGTATTGTCAGTGAGTAGAGATCGGATATGGTTTATCGTCACTGAGTAATATTATTTAATAATGTTGAATCTCTAGATCCAAATAGCCTTGAACTAAAAATGAAGCAATTCATTTGTTGCCAGATTGGTTTGATATTTATTTAGCTCAGAATTGGTTTTATATACACAGCATAGTGGATTATTTCCAATATAGAAAAAGCTGGTGTATTTTAGTTTGGCGGTGGACTATGCACAAGAGAATGGGAAAGAATCTTCCAAATACTGTATTACAACTAGGACAAATGGCTAATTAGTGAGGTTAGGAGTATGGGAACACAGAACTTTAGGAAATAAGGAAACAGTGGAAAGAGAGGAAGTCAGAAGTAGAAAAAAATCTCTTTCTCTATCAACACATAGAATTATAGATATTTTACATCACAGGGCTTACTTAAGCTTCAGTGTGCATCACCTGAGATCATGTTAGAAATGCAGATTCTTAGGGCTTCCTTTCCTTTTTCTTCTTCCCCATTCTGATTTTGTAAGTCTTAGGTGGGGTTTGGAAATGTGCATTTTAATAATGTCTCAAATGATTCTGATGGATGTGGTCTGTGGACCACCCCTTTGAGAAATATTTCTTTGATCTGATTGTACTTCTTCTGAAATGTATTTTTCAACTCAAGGAGAAATTTCCTTTAGTCCATTTGTGTTGTTAGTTGGTGGCTGACAACTGTAAATTGTCAGTGTTAAGTATTACAGAATTTTTATATACAGTACCATGTCCTAGGACTTTGTATGAGAAGGCTGATCCGTATAGGCCTTTCTAGATTGTTCATCTCTTTACTGCATGAGCATATGGCAATTCTGAGAATTCAGTTAGTTTTCTTATTCTGTTTTGTTACTTCTGGACCTTCCTCTTAGGCCCATCTAATCAGACATGACTTTTCTCTTTCCCATATTCAATATTCTTGTCTTGGCCAGTTGCTGAACATGGCATCAGCTTAACTGCAGTTCCACTGTACAGGAAGCATCTGTCTTGCCTTCTTTGGTTCAGTTCAACACATATTTATTGAGTGTATACTATGTGCCAGGTACAGAGTTATAAATGTGAACCTGAAAATCCTTCAGTAGAATTTGTTATGTTTGCATTGTGAATTTATTTCATATTTTTGATGAGAATACCTTAAATTTGTTTTCTAAATTGTGAGTCAAACAAATACTTTTCCAAAGGTATTCTTGAGTTAGAGGAGGAAGTTGGAAAATAGATTTTGGATGGCTGGCAAAGTATTACTAGATATTTGCTCTGAAGAAATACTACAGAGGCACCAAATTTTGTGAACCTGACTGATAATAAAGTCATACATAAATAATGACTCATTAAATGCAAATTAATTCTTTAGAAAAATAAGCCTTTTTTTTCATTGAAAGATTTTCCTGAAAATCATTCTCTATGACCGGCTACTCATTTGTACCTGTTTTTTTCCACGTGTGCCTTCTCCATAGTTCCAGGCAGGTTCATGCAGAGAAAGCCACACAGCATGTGGTGGCTGGTTTCTTGACTGCTGTACTCACCATTCTACCTTCAAAGGCATAAAACTCTGGAGAAGTTTAACTAGCATTTTATCAGAAGAGTTTGGAGACTTCTATCTAATAAACTGCATCTTATACCCAATTATTATAATTAACTTCACCCCACTTCTTGTTTGTCTCTATTTTTCGAAATTAATTGAACATATATAATAGTCTGTCAGCGTAAATTAACCAGTGGTACTGTCAGTCCAAAGTTAAGAAAGTCTATGTTCTAGTTAGGCTGGTTAATTTAGAACTTAGTATGTGATTTCTCTTAGGTTTTTTAGAGTGTTGTTAACAGTTAGCTGCTATATTATTGAGATTTTGTAAGAGCCAGATATTCCAAGACTACCATACAGTAAAATCTCAGCTAATCAGACTTTAACTGATTAAATCTCTCAATTAGGAATTTTTAATTAAAAAAATTTTTAGTATCATTAATGTACAATCACTTGAGCAACATTATGGTTACTAGACCCTCTATTATCAAGTCCCCCCCACATACCCCATTACAGTCACTGTCCATCAGCATAGTAAGATGCTATAGGATCATTACTTATCTTCTCTGTAAATACTGCCTTTCCTGTGTCCCCCCACCCCCACTACATTATCTTTGGTAATTATAATGCCCCTTTTCTCCCCTTATCCCTCCCTCCCCACGCATCCTCCCCAGTCTCTTTCCCTTTGGTAACTGTTAGTCCATTCTTGGGTTCTGTGAGTCTGCTGCTGTTCTGTTCCTTCAGTTTTTGCTTTGTTCTTATACTCCACAAATGAGTGAAATCATTTGATACTTGTCTTTCTCCACCTGGCTTATTTCACTGAGCATAATACCCTCTAGCACCATCCATGTTGTTGCAAATGGTAGAATTTGTTTTCTTCTTATGGCTGAATAATATTCCATTGTGTATGTGTACCACATCTTCTTTATCCACTCATCTACTGATGGACACTTAGGTTGCTTCCATTTCTTGGCTATTGTAAATAGTGCTGTGATAAACATACGGGTGCATAAGTCTTTTTCAAACTGGGCTGCTGCATTCTTAGGGTAAATTCCTAGGAGTAGAATTCCTGGGTCAAATGGTATTTCTATTTTGAATTTTTTGAGGAACCTCGATACTGCTTTCCACAATGGTTGAACTAATATACATTCCCACCAGCAGTGTAGGAGGGTTCTCCTTTCTCCACATCCTCACCAACATTTGTTGTTGTCTGTCTTTTGGATGTTGGCCATCCTAACTGGTGTGAGGTAATATCTCATTGTGGAAATGAAAAAAATTTTTATATAGATAGAAAGAGGCAGTGTTTGACTCTTAAGATTATGATAAATCACTGGAAAATCTAGGATTAGTATTTCAATTACCAATCTCAAAGATAAGCTTGAGTGAACACACATAAATGTCCACATACTATATCATCCTGCCATCCATCAACTATCCATCCATCTGTCCATCCACCCACTCACCCATTTAGCCATCTTTCTATCCATACACTTTTACCCATCCAGTTCAGTGCAGATTTTTACCAAATGTAAACTATGCCTTTAAACACGTTGAGATCCTAATGATGAAAGAATTCATTCAGTATTTTTAAACTAAAATGCAAGAATTTCTGATTTTCTTTTTTAACAGAAATAATACAAACAAAATAGTTTCTAGTTAACTCTTACTAAATTAGAAAATTAATTAGTTAATGTACTGATTGCCCAGTGAATTTAGATTCTACCAAGAATATAAAGGATGTAAAATGAGGTCCGTCTCTTGAATTTATAAATTTAATTGGAAAGACAACTGATAAACTAAAGAGTGTTATATGTAATAAGCAGTAATGGGAAATGTTTCAATTAAACTTTTCCATATAGTAATACAGTTTATACGTAGGATAAAACACTCCACATATGTATATAAGTGTTAGACACACATATATATGTGTATATGTGTGAGTGTTTATATATCCACATAAATATGTGGATGTTTCAGTTGCAGATCACTCTGTTTCCCAGTCATTTAAAGGATCTTATTTGTGGATTTTAAGTCATTTCTACCTAATTCTTCTCATCTCTTGCTATTTCTATCACATGATTGTACATCACAATGATTGTGATAGTAAGCTCATTGTGCAGATAGTGATTATGACTTCTGTGTGTAACGGGAACTGAAAAGTGTGAGGATAGAATTTTTTATTCACTGAGTGTAAATGAAATTTTCTCTTTGATTATTGCATCTATATCCCAAGTCTTATAAAGTTTAAATTTGCATCTTAAATTGAGGATTGGCCTGAAGCCTTTACAAATACTTAAAAGAATCTAATTCTGATGCTAAGAAGAGAAATCAAGGTTGTCTATCATTTGGGTTTTTCCTTTATCATCTTTAGCTGACCAGCTAATCCTTAATCAATTAATCCTTAGGCTAGGTTTTGTTTGTTTTGGTTTTTGTTTTTTAACCATCTGTTTTTTGATTTCCAATCAGTGCACTAAATCACGGTTGCTTGGGTATTCTGCAAGGAGCTGGTCATGTCGCAAGACTGGTTCATTGGTGATTATGATGTCAGTTCTGAATGCTTGTACTCCAGAACATCATTATTAGTTGTCTGGATGTTCCATAATATTCAGAAAAGTGGGCTTTGAGCACTGATGATTTTGTTGAATAAGCTAGGTGTGTGAAACTTGTGATTGTACTTTGCAGACATGGAGAAGCTAGCCAATACAATTGCTCTACAGCTCTTTAATCTGTCTACATGGAACTTGATTTTAAGTTGTCATCTTTTACCTGCTGGCCTTCCAAAGAGTATGTTGGCTTCCTAGATTTGGTTTTATCTTTTCACCAATTTTTGGTCAGTTTCAGCAGCAGAATTCTGCGGTAACCTTGACGTTCTGTTTCACTGCTAATTACTCCCCTCACCATCAGTTGCTGCTTTGGGGAAATTTTCTCTTTATAGAAGAAAATATACAATCCTCTACATAAGGATGAACTGGCCAGTAGGTTTCCTCTAGTGCTCGTATTGTCTCTTTTGATCCATTACCCAAACCTTACCTCATTTCTGAAACTTCCAGCCTCTCTTCTTCATTTTACAATCTGCTAGGTCTTTAGAATGTATCTTACTTTCCAGCTCCCCGAAACCCATTTGTCTTCTTTAAGTGAAGAATAACCAGACACACTTACATGTGAATATATAAGTAGGTATTATTTTTTGTTATGCATTTTATGTTCTTTATAGTTAATTAATTTCATACTAGATTGAAAACGACTCAGTGACAGGGACAACATCTAACCAGTAACCTATAAACCCCATAAGGGAGTCATATACCCTATAGACCTTAACTGTGAGTGTACAAGATTTAGTGACATCCACTTTAGTCTCTGCAATATTCTCTACTAATAGTAGCTGATTATACAAAGAAAAAGTGATGGTGTGAGCTTTACATTTGCTATCCAAAACTACTTTCTTTGTATTTTCCTGTAGCAAAGTCATGCATTGTGTAGCTTTGTGATAAACTTTTTGATATTTTGAAGGAGATGGAAGAGTAGTAAGTCCTTCGCCTCATAATAAATCATCATGCATCTCATCCACACCAAATGTGACAGAACTATGTGGGCTGGAAATGAAAACTACCATGAGCTCCTTATCAACATTTGGAGATTCTTCCATTCAGACATGTTCAAAGTCCAGAATCTGGCAGGGCTGTCATAGTGCTGGCTCAAATGTATCTGGTAATGAGGGACTATCATCTCAGTTACAAGAGAGGTAAAGTTCAAAGTTAGGAGTCAGAATTATGAAGAGATAAAGATAGCACTAAGAGGCAAGGGAAAAATTATTTGGCATATATAGAACACACAGTTTAGGTTTGAGGAGGAAAGGAACAAACTCAAATTTTGTAATTAATGTCAAATATGGGGAGTTATAGAAATTCTACTTTCCAGAAAAGATATTTGTAGGTGCTAAAGTTCTCCAAATGTAAGGTGACTTTAGTTTCAAGATTTTAAAGGTTTTTCTTAATCAAGTAATTTCTATATCATTTTCAGTAGGTGATCACATTAATTTGGCAAGCTCATCAATGCCATCATTTCCTATTCTCCAGCGTCCTTCTGAAGAGAAAATTCTTTACTCAGACAGGCTGACCTTAGAAAGGTGAGGACAATTTATTTTATTTTTTTGACTGGTTAATCACACAGACATGGTACAAAATTTGCAAGGTACAAAATTCTCTCTCCCTTCTCTTATTTCTCTAGTTATCTAGTTCTCCTACCTAGGTGTAATCACTGTTACCAGTTTTTTGTTTATCCTTTGAGGAGTCTGGGGAGGAATTTTATATCTATATAATGTAAAAGAGTTTGACTATGCTCTGAAAGAGTACTATAGCAATTCTAAAATATGACATTGATGAAATGGATTTTTTAAGGTAGAAAAAGCTTACAATATAGTCCTTACATGGGTTTTTGAGCCCTAATCTAGTTGAGTTCCCTGTTCCTCATTGGCCTCACGTCCCCTTAATCTCTCCTTCACTCACTCTGGTACAGCCACACCTGCCTCCTTGCTGCCCCTTGAATACACCGAGCATGCTTACACCTCAGGACTTCTGCACTTGCTGTTCCCTCTGCCTTGAATGCTGTTCCTCTGCAGAACTGTAGGTTCACTCCCTTACCTCCTTCAGGTCTTTACTCACATGTCATCATCTCAGTGTTGACCGGCCCTGGCCACCCTCTCTAAAGCTGCAGCCCCTTCTACCCTGACATTCACCAGCCCTCTTCTCTGCTTTTATTTTTCTTCTTAGCACTTAGCACCCTCTAATACATTAAATATTTTACTTATCAAGTTTGTTGTTTGTCTCCACCTATTAGAATATAAGCTCCACAAACACTGGAGTTTTGTTCAGTTCTGTATCCCCAGCACCTAGAACAGAGCCTGGGCCATAAAAGGCTCTCAGAAATTTTTGAATGAATATATTTAGATCTTGATTCTCATCTTTAAATCTAGGTAGGTATCTGCAATAGAATGGTGGATGAAAGATCCCAACCCTACCTTCATGCTATCACCAGCAAAGAAACCATCTCTGCAGTGCATACCTTTACCTTAGTAGTGGATATGTAACAACAAACTTAAACAAATTTCTTAGCTTGGCAGGGCAGTCCTGACAGCAAACTGTCACGGACTACTTGTGTTTGGAGTTAGGAGAAAGCTCCTTGAAGGATACAACATGTCGTTTTGCAGGCAGAGTAACATTTGAGGGCAGTAACTCTCATGACATCTCTGCAGTATTGTTTTTTGTGTATTTTAGATGAACTAGAAGCTGGGGGTACCAGTAAGTTTGACTATGAGAAACCAAGGAAGACAGAAGTAGGAAAAGTGAGACAATTTAAGTTTTTTACTAAGATGATCCACAAAGATATAAATTTTAAACTAGAATACAGGCATATCTCATTTATTGCATTTCACTGTATTGTTCTTCATAGATGTTGCATGTTTTACAAATTGAAGGTTTGTGGCAATCCTCCTGAACAAGTCTGTTGGTTTCTTTTTTGCAGTAGTATTTTCTCACTTCATGTCTCTGTGTCACTTTTTGGTAATTGTTGCAATATTTTTAAAGTTCTCATTATTATTATATTTGTTATGGTGATCTATGATCAGTGATCTTTGTTGTTATTATTGTAATTATTAGGAATCCTAGAACCATGTCCATATAAGATAGCGAATTTAATTGACAAATGTATGTGTTCTGACTGCCCTATTGGCTGGCTGTTCCCCCATCTCGCTCCCTCTTCTCGGGCCTCCCTATTCCCTGAGACACAACAGTATTGAAATGAATAATCCTTCAGTGCCTCTGAGTGTTCAAGTGAAAGAAAGAGTCACATGTCTCTCATTTTAAATCGAAAGCTAAAAATGATTAAGCTTAGTGAGGAAGGCATGTCTAAAGTGGAAACAGGCTGAAAGCTAGGCCTCTTGTGCCAAACAGCCAAGTTGTCAATGCAAAGGAAGAGTTCTTGATGGAAATTAAAAGTGCTACTCCAGTGAACACATGAATGATAAGAAAGAGAAACAGCCTTATTGCTGATATGGAGAAAGTTTTAGTGGTCTGGATAGAAGATCAAACCAGCTACAATAGTACCTTAAATCAAAGAGCAAGGACCTGGCTCTCTTCAAATCTGTGAAAGCTGAAAGAGGTGAGAAAGCTACAGAAGAACAGTTTGAGGCTAGTAGAGGTTGGTTCATGAGGTTGAAGGAAAGAAGCCATCTCCGTAATATAGTAAGTACAAGGGGAAGCAGCAAGGGCTGATTTAGAAGTTCAGTAGGTTATTCCGAAGGTCTCGCTAAGATAATGAAATGGCTACACTAAACAACAGATTTTCATTTTAAATGAAACAGCCTTATATTGGAAGAAGATGCCACCTAGGGCTTTCTAATCTAGAGAGGAGGAGTTAGTGCCTGGCTTCAAAGCTTCAAAGGACAGGCTCACTATCTTGTTGGGGGCTTATGCAGCTTGTGACTTTATGTTGAAGCCATTCTGAAAATTCTAGGACCCTTAAAAATTACATGAAATCTATTCTTCCTGTGCTCTGTAAATGGAACAACAAAGCCTGGATTGACAGCACATGTGTGTACAACATGGTTTACTGAATATTTAAGCCCATTCTTGAGACTTTTCAAAAAAAAGAGATTCCTTTTGAAATATTACTGCTCATTAACAATGCACCTGGTCACCCAAGAGCTCTGATGGAGTTATACAATGAGATTAATGTTGTTTTCATGCCTGCTAACATAGCATCCATTCTGCAGCCTATGGGCAAGGAATCATTTGGACTTTCAGGTCTTATTATTAAAGATACACAATTTGCAAGACTATAGCTGCCATAAATAGTGATTCCTCTGATGGTTATGGGCAAAATAAGTTGAAAACCTTCTGGAAAGGATTTACCATTCTGGATGCTATTAAGAACATTTGTGACTCATGGAGGTAGGTCAAAATATCAATACTAACAGGAATTTGGAAGAAGTTGATTCTGTCCCTCATGGATGACTTTGAGGGTTCCAAGACTTCAGGGGAGGAAGTAACTGCAGATGTGGTTGAGATAGCAGGAGAACTAGAATTAGAGTGGGAACCTGAGGATGTAACTGAATTACTGCAATCTCATAATAAAACCTCAGTGGATAAGGAGTTGCTTCTTATGGATAAACAAAGAAAGCGGTTTCCTGATATGGACTCTACTCTGGTGAAGATGCTGTGAAGATTCTTGGAATGACAACAAGGGATTTAGAATATTCTGTAAATATTCTGTAAACTTAGTTGATAAAGCACTGGCAGGGTTTGAGAGGTTTGACTCCAATTTGAAAGAAATTCTATGGGTAAAGTGCTATCATATAGCATTACATGCTACAAATTGTTGATGAAAGAAGAGTCAATTAATATGGCAAACTTCATTGTCTTATTTTAAGAAATTGCCACAACTTCACTAACCTTCAGTAATCACCGCCCTGATCAGTCAGCAGCCGTCAACATCAAGGCAAGACCCTCAACTAGCAAAAAGATTATGACTCACTGAAAGCTCAGATGAGGGTTAGCATTTTTTAGCAATAAAGTATTTTGTAATTAAGGTGTGTACCTTAAATTTTTTTAGACATCAAAACATTTTTTTAGAAATAGTTTTTTTAGACATAATGCTAGCACACACTTAAGAGATTGCAGTACAGTGTAAACATAATTTTTATATGCACTGGGAAGCCAAAAAATTCATTTGACTTGCTTTATTGAAATATTCATCTTATTGTGGTAGTCTGGAACCAAACTCTCAATATCTCCGAAGTATGCCTGTACTTACTATTTATTCATTTATAATTTATAAAACAAAAGTACCAAAAGTGGTAATACAGTTTAATTCATGAAATGATTTCTAAATACTGAGGACACATTAAAAGAATTAAACTATTACCTAATATTTTTACTTTTGTTCTATTTTAAACCAATTTGTTCAGGGCCTGTACCTTTAAACATCATATTTTTGTCAACCATTAACATTCAATTACCCTTGTGCTATTCATTCTTTTTTCTCTTTATGAGGAGGATTCCAGTCACTTCCACAGTTTCACTGATGCTTGTAGCATTCTTATTTTATTTAAAGGTTACATTAACTTGATTTTAACTAAAAGGATATATTTCTAATAAATTTTCCATTAGAGTTCACACTGATCAGTAGAGCTACATTTTCCTTGACAACTCTGTTAAAAATAGTAGAATCACTCTTATCTGGCCATTTTACTATAGTAGTAGAATTCTTAAAGGACCCTGCATATTTAATTCACATGTAATACATTATTATTACTTTAGGTATATAGAGGATTTCTATTTTAAATACAGCTAAAGTATATATTATTAAGGTTTCATCCTCCCCTACACCATTCTCAATGTTCTGCAAAGCTCAAAGTTATGTTGAACATTTAGGCATATACTTAAAATCTAAGCCTCTGAGGTAAGGACCACCTTACCATTAATGGATTTCAGGATTAATGCTAAGGCATTTCTGTGATTAGATGACATATTTATTTGAATAGTGTCCATTTCTATTGCAGAAGGCAGTTACATTGAGTGTTTTCTGATAGTAAGTCAATTTTATCAACTAAATGATATTGGAGATTTTTAAATACAGTGAGGACTTAAATGTAATGATTACCCTTGTCAAAGTATAGTGGTTTTATAGGAGTGATTTACAGTTAGATCTGAGACTGTTTGTTCTTGGAGGCAAAAATTAGTTCTCTCTATATTTTTCTCCTCACAGCATGGAAACACAAAGATACTAATACTATTAACAATATTTGTAAGAGGAGGCAGGCTGCCAAATCAGAACTTTAACTTTTAAAAATGTTTTCTAGGCAAAAGCTGACCGTATGTCCGATCATCGATGGGGAAGAACATCTTCGTTTGTTGAACTTTCAACACAATTTTATAACTCGGATCCAAAATATTTCTAATCTACAGAGGCTAATATTCTTGGATTTGTATGATAACCAGATTGAAGAAATTAGTGGGCTTTCTACTTTGAGATCCCTCCGTGTCCTTCTATTGGGGAAAAACAGGTAATCCTTTGCAGATAAGTTTTTGTTTGTTATACTTAGGACTAATGTTGATATTGTTATAGTTAGAACTATAGGTTAGATGCAACTCAGAATTGACATCCTTAAGAAGCTAAGACTAAATTTTTTGAAAGATTATTTGAGCGGATTAAGGTTCAGACATTTGTTTTATGAGATTTGGTCTGAAAATTAGTTAACATTTACTGATGGTGTATTTTATTATTTCCACTGTGTCCCAGTGCCATACATTATATGGAATAAGCAGAAGACTTTGGCTTTGACTTTATGTTTTCTTAGGCTATATTTAAGTGTGTGTATTCGCTTTAGGCTTATGTGTTTCACTTGTGATTCTTCCCAGTGCTTGACTAAGGGTAGACATTTGATACTCTGTGATTATCAA
Source organism: Smutsia gigantea (assembly GCA_032199065.1). Taxonomy (NCBI): domain Eukaryota; kingdom Metazoa; phylum Chordata; class Mammalia; order Pholidota; family Manidae; genus Smutsia; species Smutsia gigantea. The sequence continues at coordinate 100,018 of JAVSCE010017932.1, forward strand.
ACTGCTGATGATTACTACTCAGATGGTATTTTCAGTATGTATTAATATTGTATCCTGTATGAACGTCCCTAATTCCTTTTCTAAGGCTCTGTTACGTAGTGCAGCTACACAATTCCCGACTAATTTCCTTGAGGCTTGTTCTTGACCTTTCTCTCCTGTCTGCGTTACTGGATAGTTTTTGTAATGCTCACAAAAAGGGTCATTTAGCAAACTCCAAAAACGATTTTTATTTTATAAAATGTTGAACTTTAGATAGGGCATTATACCTAAGCTTGGTTTCCTTCCCCCTCCTTTTTTCCTCCACAGCACAGATCTTAAATTATCTCTTCATTCTCACTAGCCAATGGTAAAATTAAATACTTTTTTCTAAGATCATGTCTCAGGGTTCTAGGCTCTTGTCTGTTCTGTGGCTTCTTGAAAGTTCCCATCATTGTAGTTAATCACCTACAGTTGGTTCAAATGTTAAATTAAGCAATATGGTAGCATGAGGAAATCTGGGAGAATTATAGGATCATAGAGTATTAGAGCTTGAGATAACCTCAGAGATTAGCTCTCTGATTTTATAGATGAAGAAATGGAGATGTAAAGTGACTTTTGCAAGGTTAGATATGTACAAACTATGTATAGTAGGACTGTGCTACCAGAGCAGGTCAGTGAGTAAAGTGAAGATTAAAGTAAATTTTTCCTACATGTAAGGCATTCCCTTTTAGGAACTCCCTGTTCTCTCTCCCAGAGATTTCTTCACTAGTTTCTAATCCTTAGAATTACTGATTTGTTTGTTTAACTTCCATTTTTCTTTAGTACCATTGCTTTTATGCCCTCCTTGCAGTCCTTGAGTAAGGTGTTTTGCAGTGATATATTTTTTTAATTCTCCTTGTCTAGTTTTAAAATAGTGTCTAGGAGCTGCTTCTGTTTCCTAATGTTTTAAATCATGTCACAATCTACTCTCTTTTCTTGCTACTACTTTTCAGCTTCTCTGGCTTCTTGAAAGTAACCTTTTAAGCTTTTTAAAAAAAATTTGTGCCTTGAAGACACCAGTATATATGACCTTCTGACCTTTTTAAAGGTCTGTTTGCTCCTCCAAGTCTAAGAGACCCAATGGCCTTTTCTATATCCTTACCTTGGTCAAGTAAAAGCAATCTAATGTAGTCTCTTCTTCCTTTTTCTAACTCCTCCATCTTTTTGTTTGCTTGCTTTTCGCCATATTCTACTTTATTTTTCACATAAATAAAATAGCTGTTAAACAGTTCTAGAACTGTTAGTGTTCTTGAATAAAAAAAGAAAATGAGTCAGAAGACAACTTTCTACATTGTCCCAAACTGCATATTTCTGAATTATCAATACAATGCAAATCTGATACCTAAAACATATGCCTGCTGCTCTCCAGCCGACTGACTTTGTCGAGGTAAGGGACTGTGAGCCTTGAAGATGTGAATCAGTCTTGAGGGAGTGCTTTTGTTGAGTAGTAGGCAAACCTGGTGAGCAATGCTGAGGAAGAGTGGAGTGGTCGAACCCCTTCTCCTCAGGTTTGTCTTGGGTGACCTGTTGCCCCTGATGGTCCAGTCCAGAAAGTTTTCTCCCTCCCACATTGCAAAGCGCTGCACCATCTTTTTGTCCAAGGCAGTGGAACCATATATGAAAATCCAGGGCAACCATATGCCTCTAAGTTCAAGCAGCTCCAACAAAGATTTCTGCCAGAAGCTAGAAAGACCCTGCTTAGATTCTGTATGTGAAGTTTACATTGCTGCCAAACAACTTCCAGTCCCTCTGTACCACTTTGCTGCTGGAGTTCTTGCCATCTAACTCTTCTGTTTTCTATATCCCCTCTTTATCTTTGTGAAATCTTCTTGATTACAGGCTAATGAACAGAACTTTTCTTCAGTTTCTTCTGATCACCCAGGACTATACAGAATTCTCCTCCAGACCCTAAAATTCCATGTTCCTTTCCTTTTAATCCTGTGAAGATTCCCTTAAGGATTTGTCTCTGACATTTGAAAAGCCTCACCTTCCCATTAATCCTGGAGTTGGGTCTCAGTAATAAATAGCATGTGGCCTGTGGAGACTGGCTGTGATATATCCCTCGGGATCTGTAGCTGCTGAGGAGATGGGTGAGCCTTGTCCTTTTCTAGTTGCAGTTCTGTTTAATGGGAGAACTTTCAAAATTGCTATTAATGTAAATGTCTTCAACTATTTGGAAACTGACTAGGATTCTCCAGATTCCTTACATCAATACTAATCTGACCAATGGCCTCCTAGGTCAGTTGATGTCTTCATCTGCCTCTGAATTCTTTAGAATTGGATCAATTTTAGTCATTTCAGGTGCTGATGGTGGGGAAAGACTCTATGGCAAGGGCAGTTCATGAGAACAAGACAGAAAGATGTTTGGTTGGTTTTGGGTTAAACTGACTGAGCAATTTGCTAGCCTTTCTTCCTGTTCACCTGGACAATAAGAATCTGAAGCAAGAGTTATAAAGCCGCCATGTGTCAAAGCTAAGAGAATGCATGAAGTCATCATAGATAGGTACTGTTTTACTGGGTAGGTTAACAATATGTGGGGCCCTGGTGGAATTTTGTGGGAAGACACATTGCACATGAAGATTTCTGTGATTGAAGTACCTTAAAAGTGCACAGAATTTCTGATAAATAAGGAAACAGATTACATTGATCGTCCAAGTCAGAGAAGTTTGGGCTGAGACAGTCTCCATCCCTTGATTATAATTTTCAAAATGTTAAAAATATAATCCTCAGATAAACAAATTACAGGCCAGTGTTTTAATTAACTCAGTAATGAGGGAACCAGTAGGGTGACAAAGCTGGTTCAAAGGAGGATAAGAGAAACTTGTATGTTTATAGCGAATGAAAAATAAAGAATGGTAGAATAAAATTGTTCAATTATAAAACAAGTCAACTCTACAAAGCAGTAAAATCATAACCCTCTAGGTTATCTTTTCTGTTAGACAGAAATAAATTATATTCCTACCTGGCAACAATCATCATTACATCTTGCCAGTTTTCTACAAGATAGTATACAGAGTTTGGGCTCCATTCAGTGGTAAATAGTCAGATGAGCCTTAGGTAGGCTTGTTGAAAATGCTCTAATATAACACTGAAAGAACACAGAGTCATCCCTTTGCCTCTGTCCAAGTTTGGTTATCGTCACTGAGTAGCACCCTTCCTTCTATATTCACATACAAGTTTTACAAAATTAGTTTTTATACTATGTATTTTTCACTTGAATACTTATTGTGATTTTCATTTTCTGATGTCAGTAAATGTTCTTGAAAGTATAATTTTTAAAGAACTGCATAATATATATGTAATAATTTATTTAATATTTCCCTTTTGTTAGACATTGAAATTGTCTCTTTTTTTTTTTGCTGTGATGAGTATCTTTGTCTGTAAATCTTTTGTCTACATCTTTGTCTATTTCCTTAGAATAGGCTTTTGTATTTTCTGTTAAGTAGGTGAGTTCACCCTCATAAGCTCATGTGAGGAGGGGATTGATATTTGATGAAGAAGAAGGTATATATTTTAGGAAATACTTCTCAAAATATGATCCCTGGACTGTTTGCATCAGCATCATCCAATCACTTATTAGAAATGCACATTTTTGGACCTTGTCCCCAAAACTCTGGAGGTAGGCCCAGCAATCTATATTTTAGCAAGCCTTCCAGATGATCCTGATAACACACAGAAGTTTGAGAACCACTATTTTAAGGAATGTGAGCTTGGGCATTTAAAGAATTGATAAAAGCCTTCTCTAATAGCTGTGAGGTCAATTACTGTTAGAAAGCATCACTCTGTCCTAAGCCATATTATTAGGTATTATTAGGGTACTGTAATTATCTCTAACTTTTCCAGGTATTTCAAGTGTAAGATAGAGGAATTCTTTTGTAGAAAGTTCTATCTGTTTTCCCATGCTAGCATAAGCTTGAGAAATTCTCCCGAAATACTATGGAAAATAGAGATAGGAAGAATAAAAGATGAGGGGAGTGTGGTGTGTATGTGTATATGTGTGTGTGTGTGTGTGAGATAAGGGAGAGAGAAGTCACCCTGATGGTACATAGTGGGTGTATGATTGGTTATAGAATTCCAGATTTGGCGATGATATAAGGTGGCTGAGGTCAAATGGAGATAGCAATTTATGAAGTTTAAGTTTGCATTATGTTTACATAGTAATCAGCATATATGAAGTTCAAGGGATAATCCACATTCTGGAAATATTTAAGAAGGTGGAAATTGTTCTTTGAAAATATTAAACAGTGATGCAGAAATAGTGATAGGCAGATGATGATAGAGATGGAACGAATACATGAACTTTGTTTTTATCCTTTCTCGCCAATGCTCTTTCCTTCTACTAAATCACAGTAGTAGGAGAAAGTAGGACCTATAGGAGGGAGAACAATAAAAGGGAAGTGATTTTTGTTTTGTTTTGTTTTGTTAGAAGAGTATAGTTAGAGACAGATGGACAGATAAGGTAGCCATAGAAGATAGGAATAAGGAAGACATTGGGAAGGTCCTAACCTTTGTAAGAGGGGGCATTTTGGAGGTAAAATCCTGTGTTTTTTATTCTATAGCAGTGTTTTATATTTTCAAAAGATGGCAAACAAAAAATTGCAAATATTCACAAACTGAATATGTCCAGTAGAAAGCATTTTGGTGGTATCCAGTTTGTCTCTGTGATGAATAATCTTGTTATGAATACCCTCGTACGTAAAACTCATCCTTTTAGTTAGTATGTTCATTTATTCATTAAACAAGTTATTTATTGGGTGCCTGTTTGGTGCCAGCACTGTCATGATTTCTGGGGATAATGTAGAGAACATGTCGAAGTTTCTGCCCCCCTTGAAGCCCACATTTTGGTTTGAGCAAGGAAGCCATAAGAAACTAAACACATAAGTAATATAATTTTAGGCAAGGATAAATGCAATGAAGTCAATTAGATCAGGGGAAAGAGAGTAATGAGAACAGGAAGACAGAGCTATTTTTGATACGGTCATCTGGAAAGGCCGCTGTGGAAAGACATTTGAGCCAAGACCTGAATAATGTGAAGGTGTGAACCACGTGATGTTCCGAGAGAAACCCAGTAAGGAAGAAGGAGCGGCAAGGGTAAACATCCCAAGGCAGACATGAATTTGTTAGGTTAGAGACAGCAAGAAAGCCGTGGAGTCAGTAGGAGATAAGGCTGGAGGTAAGTCAGCAGTCAGATGGTTTAGTGCCCTGAGGACTGACGTAAGGAGTTTAGATCATATTCTAAGGTGAAGGGAGTTGCCTTGGCCTAATGTTCTTAGAAGTAGAATTGCTCTTTTCTAAAGATACAACTTTTAAGCTGTCTTTGGGACATTCTACCCCATGTATTTTTTACATTGTATATATAAAAAAAGACACATGTTTTTGTTTAATATATAATTATTTATAATATCCCTCATCTATCCCTTGGTGACCATAAACAAAATCTGAGCCTTGTTTCAAAGTATCTCTACCTGACTGTATATATATAGATAGGGAATGAATTAAAGTGAGTTATGCCTTAGCATGTTTTGATATACAGTAGATATGATACATCCATACTTCTACTCATTATGATTTTCAGAATCAAGAAAATCTCAAATCTGGAGAATCTGAAAAGCTTAGATGTCTTGGATCTTCATGGAAATCAGGTATTATAAAGTCTTTCATTTCTTTCTTTTTTGAAAAAGAGCCAAGGATATTTGATACTGTAAAAATTTTAAGAACTAAACTTGTGATGAATTTTTCAAAAGTTGCTATGCGATCATTGAAATTTATAAGATATTAAATCTATTTAAGAAAGATTTGATAATTCCATAATTTAAAAGACAGATAAAACTTATAAGCATTTGGAATCCTATGGTTATGACAATTTTTTTTCTTATTTAGTATTTTATTAACTTATTTTTAAAATACACATTATCCAACTCTAACTCAAGAACTAATAATTTTTCTTCTCCTTAGGTGTTCCTCCTATATTCCAAAGCAACCACTACCGTGGATTTCACATTTATCACATTTATCATTCTTTTGTGGGTTTTTAAAAGTTGCTTTTAAAACTATAAAACTTTCAAAACATATATGCATATCTAAATAATATATTGTTAAAAATATTGTCTTTTAATTTTGAAAAAGGTATTGTACTGTATATTGTCATCTACTATTTGCTTTTTGGATATAACATTATGTTGCTGAGATTCATCTATTTTGATTAAGTAGTTGTAGTTTTTTCATTTTCACTGTTATATGTTCCCATGATGTGATTATGTGAAAAATGTTTTTCTACGGTTTATTATTGGTAGTCAGTTGGGTTGTTTTTTTGTTTTCTTTCCAATTAGGAATAGTGCTTCTCAAAACATTCTTGTACATGTTTCTTCATGTTCCATGTATATCTAGGAGTGAAACTGATGGATCATAGGTTATTTAAATGTCTAACTTTACAAGATAACGCCAAATTATTTTCTAAAGTGGTTGCACCAGTTTACACTCCTTCCAGTAATACATAATAGATTCTGTTGCTTACCATCTTTTTCAGTGTTTGGAATTGTCAGCTTCTTAATTTTCACTAAGTAAATTGGTATAAAGAGGTATCTCCTGTGGTTTTAATTCATATTTCTCTGATTACTGTATAATCTGGGTTTTTTACTCTGTTCAGTCAGTTTGCCTACCCATATTTCTGTCTGTCTTAATTTATGTGTCCGGTTTGTTATATCCCTCTCCTTATTCTTCTTTCTTGGAGCACCTTGGCTGTTTTTTTACCGTTTGATCTTGCATTTAAATTTTAGTTTTTGAAATGTGAGTATTATTTATGAGTAGCTACATGAGCTATATCCTCATGCAGAAGGTAAAGCTTCTCCTGAAGTGGTAAGTGTACATTCTGGGATGATCCAGGAGTACATGCCTGTTGATGAACAAGATCTGCCACTGCCACTTGCAGCTGGCCAGGTGCAAACCTCCATATGATCTCTCTAGCTGTCAGTCCCAATTGTTTTGGTGAAAAGCCAATGTAATTAATAAAAACCTTGATAGACATAGATAGGTCACATCTGCTATGTTCTAATCTTATCTCAGCCCCATCAGTGTGTCTGTCTGTATGTACATAAAGTGGGAGAAGCATTAGTGGCCTGGGAATTGTCCAGATCTGCAGGCTTGTTAGTGTCACTCTAGTAGAGGGAAAGTTACCCAGTTAGATGGTTGGTGGAAGGGAACATAAATTAATTTTTTGGTAAAAGAATGTCATATACAAAAGTACCCAGACTAAAAACAACCTGGTAAGTATTTTTTATTGCTAGCTAATTTAGAATATGTTGAGGAACAGGGAGAGATTAGGCGAGAAGGTAGGTAAAGGCCAGACTGTGGAGGGCTTTGTAATGCCACACTAAGGAATTGCTTTGTCATTTTGTAGCCCACTATTTTTAAAACTACTCGTAACTGTAAGTGAAACATTTTATGGTAGCAATATTTTCCTTAAGTTTATTTTAAATTGTTTATGATGTGATAAATAAACATATTTATGTGTTTTTCACATTATAACATACCTTTAAGAACTAATGGGCATTACCCAAGCTCTATAAGAACACCTGACAAATGAATAATGCATCACTTGACCTATATATTATGTGTAGGAATTATTTACCAACAATTATATTGATGAAAAATGCTCTGTTCCTTGTTAGCTGACCTGTATTATGTGTCTTAAAATTTGAGCATATGTTTGTGATATACTGTATATTAAGATTAAACATTTTTACCACATAGATTATTTCTCAAGGTTCTGTAGCTACAAGAAGGAAGTTTTAAATGAAAATCTGAGTCTTGTTTCAAAATATCTAAAAACAATAAGCAAAAATTTGGAGGATTTCAAAGCAAAGATGGTCTTGGTGACCTTAAATTTCTAAAAACTCATGAGATAAACTATTCAAGATCAAATGATGTCCAAATCTAAAAAAAATAGCATCAAGTAGTTAAAAAAAATAAAAGCAAATTAGGTGAATATTTCTTGTTTTTTAAATTTACTTTCATTAGAAATAAAAATGATATTTTGTGTTCATTGTAAAATAAAACATAATTGGTTTGTGGATTTGAAAACGTTATGAGGAGTGATTATAGCGTTCAAGAAATAGACTGGGATTGGAAAGAGATGGAGGGAGGTGAAACCAGAGACAGAAAACAGTTGAGAGACTAATCCAGTAATCTTGGTGAGAAGTGATGGTCACTTGAACTAAAGTGGTAGCAATAGGGAGATCATAAGAGGCAGGTTGGATAAATATTTAAAAAGCAGAAACATCAAGATTTAGCAGTTGATTATATGTGCGTAGTGAAGAGTACAGAGGAAATCTGGAGGTTGACTCTCAACTTCTGGCCTAGCTTTTTTTGGGACTACCAGAATTTGTTCTCTCTGTAAATGCTTACTTTTAACACAGATACAAACGTGCTTGAGAATCTGTTCTTTCAGTTCCTTCAGGGAGAGCTTGCCATTTCTTGTGATTGCATGTCTGAAAGCAGACATTTGCCCTTTCAGTAGGCCTGAGTAGGAAGTTTTTCTTTATCCTGACAGAACAGTCTGGGTTACTCTTACACAAAAGATAAGACTGGAGTATCCAGCTTTCCTAGATGTCTTAGAAAGCTCTGTGATCTGTCTTGGGGCCCTCTTGCTGATCAGTGTGACCTATAATTGGGCTTTCAAACAATCCTATTATTTCTTCTTCTTGCTGTGATATTTATTAACTAATCAAAAACTACACTCTTGCCAACTACCCAAAATGAAGTTTCTATCATTTACTCTATGCTTATGACTTTGTCCATGACTGTAAGTAACAGATTTTATTCCATCAGAGATGTTACACATGATTCTGGTCTCTAACTGCAAACCAGAAAGCCAAACAATATCCCCAGTGAATATTTTTTTAAGTACAGGTTGATACATGTATATGAGAATTAACAGTGTTTCTTTCAGAGTTACCAATTTAAAAGGTAACTCTAAAATGTAGACATTCTAATTGTAAGTCCCACTAGGACCAAATGAAATTGGAGAAAGGTAGTTTTCTTAAAAAAATGCCCCAGGATTATTAATAGGAGGGGGAAGACACCCTATGCAAGTCATACAACATTTGTGCCCTTTCATCTTATGTATTTGTATCTTTCTTGAGCTTAGAAAAGTTTTTTATGTATTTAAATATCTCTTTTTCAATTATATTGGTGGTATCTATAGTGTCTTCCATATTCCTGTCTTTTACCTTTTTTCTTCCTAGCTCTGTTTTTCCTTGGTATTTTAGAAGAATTTAGTAAGCTTATTCTGACATTAAAGATTTTGTACAGTGTCTATTTTTCTTTTTGCAGATTCCATCCATCTCAAATTCCATCACCTATTTAGTTTTGAAATGTTTTTGTCCATGTTTTATAGTACAGTTCTGTCATTGCAAATACTGAAAACCTTATTTATTCTTTTACAGTTTTTACTTATTTTCATTTTACACTAGTTAGACCTAAAATCTTAGGACAAATTTTAAAGCATGGTCAGATGTTAACTTTATATATTATTGAATTTACCATAAACATGGTTAGGTTTCTGTTTTGAACCTAGATGGAATCTAGATGGTATTTCTTGAATGTAAGAGAAAGTGCAAATAATATCATAGAAACCAGATTATAAATCTAAAAACCAGTTCTTCCAGCCAACATATGCTTTGAAATAAATAAAAAATTTCAAAAAATATTATGAAGGCAATAGAGATGAGAAAGTTAATCTCTAGTGATTGTGAGACTTACGTTTTTTCAGTGTTCAGAAGAAAAGTGTTATGTGTATGATTCATTGATATTTAAGTACATTACATTGAAACGTCCCCACAAGGACCCCTACTCTGTGCCATGCAGCAAACTCATCCCTTTGTACGGTGCTTGCTGTGTTATGACAGTGGGCCTTAAAATCATGCAGAGCTCTTGTCACCTCATGGGATAGCCTTTACTCACCCTTACTTCACTGTGCCATTCAAACTCCTCTGCTTCAGTTCCAGTGCTGTTGTGTATGCGCCGAGTCCACGCTCCAAGTCCTCTTATTCTAAACACTTAGTGTCCATCATGTTGCACCCTGACCAAACATTATGTCTCCTCTCTTAAGCACTTACACTAATACATTATATCTGTCCTCACCCTCCACTGGCCGTCCTAGTTCCTTGTATTTTTCAAGACTCTTGATGGCTTTCAGGATCCTGCAGTTTAAATGGAATAAACAAGGGGAACTTGGTATACTCCTTTTCCTTGCCTTTGCTCTCAGAGGATGGTCTGGCTTGGGCAGATCATTGTGAGTTTATGTCTTGGGCTCACTCTAAGTTTCTAGTTGCCAGGTAGTATGTGTATTTCTTGTTACCTTTATGGGGCCTGGCACAGTGTTGGACACGTGGAGATGCTCCAAATGATGGACTTGTTGATTATTTGATAAACATTACTTCAAATATTTACCATGGTCAAATGATAGAATATCTTCCTTCAGTTAGTTTTCACAAGTTAAATGACTTCATATTATCTACAGCAGAAGGAAATTGGAAATAGATTTTTACATGTCTTCTTATAAATTTGTTACTGAGCCCAATGACTATATGTTTTAGTTTTAGGTATTTTTATAACATATATCTGAGATTTATGCCTGCTCATCATCCATTCCTCATTTTTTAACAGATTACCAAGATTGAAAATGTCAATCATTTGTGTGATTTGAGAGTTTTAAATCTTGCCAGAAACCTTTTAAGTCACGTTGATAATCTAAATGGGCTGGATTCACTGACTGAACTTAATCTGCGACACAATCAAATCACTGTTGTGGTGAGTATTAAAATGGAATCGATATGTGATTTCTGGCTTTACTTTTAAGGAAATGACATTAATGTTATGACATTGCTTTATGCAAAGTAAGAATCTAAGGTCAGTTAGTTTTTTCTGAATTTAAATTATGGATACAATTATTAAGCTTTATAATATTTTGATTTGGGAAATGTTAATGTTTTAAAAGGTACACATAAAATTAAAAACAGAATAGAAGTGTTATCAGTAAATGAGTCAGCAACGTAAATGAATATTGAATCATTTCCTGTTTTGTCATGGGTATAGAATTAATAAGAAAGTTATAGGTGACTGAAAGTTGCTGAACTGTTGCACCAAGAGGGAAAAGCACAGACAGAAGAGGTTGAGGACTGTGAGGACATTCATGAATATCATATCCTTTGCAGTTGTTAAAGAGACAGTTTGGTATAGTGGAAGGAGCATTGCATAGCACAACAGAGGCCTAGTTCTGGTCTCTGTTTCATCTCTCATTAGCTGTGTGACCTAGGGCAATCACTTTAACTCTGTAAGCCTCAGTTTAGTTTCCTCTAAATTGAGAGCTTTGGACTAGGTTATCTCTAGGATCCTTTTGGCTTGTTATCTCTGAAAAAAGACAAAAAGATGGTAGAGAACTGGCATGTGAGTAGGAAGAAAAGAGTTAGCATTGTGGGGCAAAACTATAGAAAGGCAACTCTGGAACTCTGAAGATAAACTTCATTAGATTTATAGTTTTACTTAAGTTCAGCAACTAAATAACAGCTTGATATTCAGGTATTTTGTACTGTGCATATGTGAAAAACACTAGAAATATGGCTTTCAGGTATATAATATTGTAAAGGCCAAGAACAATTCTAATGATTTATAAAAACATTATTTGTTATTTTAACAACTTTCCTTGGTTTACATGTAATAAACAAACGACATCGATTCCCTCTGGATATCATTTGAGCACTTTTAAAGGCACAATCTAACTCTTAAATTTTTCAAGACATTGAGTTTCTTAGAAAATAATTAAGTGTACTTAAGTGGTACACCTGAGAAGGTTGGGAGACAGATGATATTTTATCTCTAGGCCTCATTGTATTTTCTAGGAGGTTGGGACAGTTTCAGAACCTTCTCCAAAACATGGATTTATTACAGAACCTCTAAATTCTGTCAGATCCTACCCAGATTGGATTTAAATACTGGAAATGGCTTGTTTATTTTAAAAGACATCCAGATTGAGTTGATCTGTTAGATTGCTGAGTCTCTAGGAACTGCCCAAGTTGGCCATAATGTGTCCTCAGGACATTGGATATGGTAAAAATCCAAAAAGCTTTGGTAGAGTGGGGTACAGAAATCTACTGGCCCTAGCGTATTCCTGTCTATGTTCTGTCTTTCATTTGGAAAGTGCATAATACATATCCAGGGAATTGCTCACTGAAAATTATGTTAATAATTACTCTTATAGCTTAGGTAGCAGTAAACATTTTATGAAAAATGAAATTCTATTAATTTCTAAAAATTAAAAAGATTTAATAAGTATTATGTATATTATATCATGATATATTAGAATCATGCCTATTGGTTTATAAGAAATCATGAGTATATATGTAAGGATAAACAAGATACTTTATCCAACTCTTGTTTGTTTCTTTTTCAAAGCATCCTTTTCCCAAAAGAGACTTTTGAATCTGAGGATTCATTTTTTTAATTATCTCTTCTTTTCTCTAGGGTCAGTTATAACACTCTTTTTGCTTTTTTTTTTTTTGTATTTCATGGTTTAGATTTTCCTCAATGGCTGGTAATCCTTAAATGAAGGACCATGTTAAGCAGTGGCTGGGCCTCCTGTGTAGCTGAATAGGTCTTTTTAACTGTGAGATCTCTCCCAAGAATGATCACTAGATTTGTGTAAGTCGTTGAATCCCACCCACTGGCAGACTTCCCTTTAGAGTGAGTGGAAGGGAAAAGGCAGGCTCAGTCTGTAGTTGCTAAAATAAGAGAAAGACTACTTTTGGGGATAGAAAGACTTTAGCATCTTTTGTGCCAGGTGAAACTGGCTTCCCTTTTCCCCTTGTGGCTCTACTGTAGCAGTTATTATCTGTCTCCATAGATCAAACACCCACGCTCTCCCATCCTTCCTTGACAGATACTCCATTTTGTTTAGGGAACAGTTCCTGAGGCGTGTGTGGCTGGGGTGGGAGGCAGCTGAGGTGGTTTGTTGCTGTTCCAGGAATGACTATGAATAGACAGACCTTTAACTGCACATCTGCTTGAGACAGTCCACCTGAGTCCACACCTGCTTCTTGTATGCACTGACTGAGCGTGGAGTAAGACGGCATTCTGTCAGCAAGAATCGCTGTGTTTACAGTATGGTATCTCTTGCTTGAGAGAAATGAGCTACAGTTTTCTCCGCTCAGGGTTCTCACCTATAAGATCCCATCTTCTTTCCAGCATTTTGATATTCATCTGAAATGTTGACCTGTTAATGATAACTCTTTTGTTTTTTATCATTTCTGTGGATTTACTCATTGTGTGTATTTTTTTTCTTCACTCATTGAATGTTGGACAGGAGATGAAACAACTGTGTCCCTACTTCATCTTACCCGAAAACTTACTCTCTGATGTCTTTGATGTAGAGAACTTGTTTTTTTCTTAGAAATTTTATAAATTTCAATCCAAGTGTCTTTCTAGTTTACATGATATGTATGTGTTTTTCTTTGAAAAATATATATAAAAATATTTTTTTTCCTTTGAAAAATTGTGAGACATTTCAGGCAGTCCCCAAAAATAGGAAATAATATTACCAACATTTGTATATCCACGAATCCACTTTATAAATAAAAGCCTTTCAAGTATAGTTGAGGCATACTGTGAAACCCTCTCCCATCACATTCTCCTCCTTTTTTGCAGAGGTAACCACAATTGTGAATTTGGTGTTTATTCCCATGCATGTCTGTGTTCTTTTCCCATATATGTATGTATCCCTAAACAATGTGAAGCTATTGTTTTGCATGCTTTCAGATGTTCTGTAAGAGGTATCATCAAACTTTACATATCTTCTGTAAACTTTATTAACATTATGCTTTGAGATTTATCTATGTTGGTACCTGTAGCTCTGTTTCAAAAATTTTCATTATTACATATATTCCATTGGATGATTGTAATTAAATATTCTTTCTTCTATTTATGGACAGTAATGTTATTTCCAATTTTTTTGTTATTAAGTGGCAAAAATAACATTTTTGTACATGTCTTTCTGTGCATATGTGTAACAACTCTAGGACAGTGGCTTTCACACATTTTTAGCCATGATTTATGGTAATAAATTTACATTGAGACCCAGTATTAAATACATATTTATAAGGGCACGCTTTAAATAATGGAAACAAAACATTTCATTTAACTGTACCTACCCTTATTGCAATCCATTCTGGTATGTCCTATTCTATCCTGTTGTATCTTATTAAAAAATACTGGTCTCAAAAGAAAAAGGTTGGTCTCAACCTATTTAATTGATTCCTTGATTAGTGAAAAATTGGTTGCAACCTTTATTTGAAAAAATGATGCTGAGTGGTGAATACTTGTGAGAAGCATTGCAGAGTGCCAGCATTATGCACATCATTTCACCTTATCAGCTATCCATAAGCTTTTCACAAGGAGAATGTAACATTACATTTCTATCAGCATTACCTGAGAGTTCCTTTATCTCCACATCTTGTTGCCACTTGGTATTATCAGACCTTTAAATTTTTGCCAGTACTATAACTGTGAGATTGTATTGCATTGAAATTTTAATTTTAATTTCCAGTGAGGTTGAATGCCTTTTATCTTTTTTTATTTTTTGATATTAAGATTGCCTCTTCCGTTAGTATTATCCATTGCCTATTGTAATAACAGGCTTTTTCCCCCCTTTTTATCTGTAGTATTTCTTATGTATTTGCTGTCTTTTGAGGAACAGGATTAAAAATCACCAATAGTTTTCTTTATTTTCCCGTTTTTTGTTTGAAAAATCCTTCCTTATAGCATGAGGATATAAAGGTATTTTTTCTATATTGTCTATCAAAAGTTTTAAAGTTGCTCTTCACATGCAGCTGTCTCATTTATTAGACATTAATTTCTGCCTGCAGTGTGAAGTTGAAATCTAATTTTTTTTTCTTGTGTGGTTTACCAGTTGTCCCACTGTTTATTGAAAGTGAATTCTTTCTTCTTCCTTCTTTCCTTGGTGGTATCTCCCTCTAGCAAATTAAACACCCACTTATGCATGGGTCGGTGCCTGGCCTCCTTGGTCCATTTTACTGATCTTTATCCACATTCTGGTATACTGCTCTCTCCATAACTGTAACTCTCTATTATGTCCTAAGAACTAGTAGCACAAGGTCTCCAGTGTAATTTGTTTTCCCTTTATTCCTTTCCCAACATTCCTTCCTTACTTTAAAAAATAATATTAATGTTCATCTTTTCTTTTGCTACATGCATTCTAGAAGTAGCATGTCAAGTTTCATGAATAACCCTACTGGTTTGTTTGGAACATCTTTGAATTTGAAGACAATTGACATTTTTATGATACTTAACATTCAGTATCATAATATGAACATGCCATGTTAATATAAATGGCATAATGTGAATACAGCATATTTCACTTCACATATGTCTTATTTAATTATTTTTATGCTTTCTCCATAGATACCTTATTTGTTTTTTGTTATATTTCTTCCCAGGTATCTTATGCTTTTTTGTTGCTATTGTAAATTTTGTTAGAAAGATTTCTTACTGTTACAAGTGTATGGAATCACAGTTGATTTTTGCTCATTGGTCTTACTTGTGTCTAACAACCTTTCTCTGACACATAATAATTCTAATAATATATCTGTAGGTTTTCTTTAATTTTCTATTTAGACAATTATAATTTTTTGTGAGCAATGATAGTTTTTCCCTAATCATTACATACTGTGTTTCTTCTTATTTGATTGAGCTAGACTGAATTTCTAGGTTGAGTGAATCTCCAGTGCAAAGTTGAATAAAGAAGCAAAATTGGGCATCTTTGCCTTATTCCTGATATGAAGGGAAACACATCACTAGTTCAAAGCATGAACTATTTGATGCCGTTTATTAGTCTGAAAAAATTATCCTCTATTTTTAGTTTAGTAGAGTCGATATTATGAATGGTTATTTGATTTTATTAAATAATTTTTCTACAACTCCTATATTGACCATATGGATTCTTCTTTCATCTATTAATTTTGCCAATTATAAGATTTTGTAATGATAAGTCATTCTAGCATTTTGGTCATTATGTATCTTCTGAGCTCTATTTCGTATACATTCCTAGATTTTGTTTGCTAATATTTTATTCACAATATTTATATATATGTTAATAAGTGAGATTGGCCTGTAAATTCTTTTTATTGTTTTTTTTCTGGTATTAAAGTCGTACTAGCCCCATAAAATTTAAGCTGGGGAGTACTTTCTATTTCAATATTATGTGATGTCCTATTCTGGTTTCCTATTTGGTATAAATTGCAGTTTATATGAGGTAAAGTTGATCTGTTCTATGAATACTTGGTAGAATGTATTTGTAAAAAAATTTGTGTAGTTTTAAACTATTGACTCAGTAATAATACTGGACAATCATTTGATATGTTATTGTTTCCTTTCATCCAAATTCATTTTTTTTTGGCTGCTCTGTCTGTAATCATGTCCCCCTTGTCACTTCTGATAATGTTTGTTTATATTCTATTTTTTTCTTGATCAATATTTCCTGAGATTTGTTTATTTTACTAGTAGTTTCAAAGAACCAGTTTTTGACTTTGTTGAATCTCTCTTATAGCTTAAAAAAAATAGTTTTGTAGATTTTTGTTCTTATCTCATTTCCTCTATTTTCTTTATTTTCTTTCTAAAGATTTTTGATACATTAGTTTCAGTCTTTTATTTTCTAAGGTAAGGACTTAAGGCTATAAATGTCACCCTAAGAACCACTACAGCGTCCTCCCACATGTTTTGAAATTTAGTATTTTTATTATCATTTAATTTAAATATTTTCTAAGTTTCATTATTTCTTCTTTGACCCATATGCTATTTAGAAGTATATTTAAAATTTTTGATATCTATGGATTTCATAATTCTTTTATTTTTATTTTTTGGCCACTTTTCTAATTTAATTGCATTGTGACCAGTCAATACGGATTTTATGTAATTGGTTCTTGGACGTTAGTTGAGATTTGCTTTTTTGCCTACTATGCAGTCAATATTTATAGTCAATACTGTAATGTATTTGCCTAGTATGTGGATAGTATTTGAAACTGTTTCTAGGTGTAAACAAGGTTAAAACTGATGTATCTTCCTGGTAAATTGTTCTTTTTTTCTTTATGTATTAACTGTCTTTGTTACTAACTCCCTCATTGAGCAAGTGTTTTATGAGCATGGGCTATATGCCAGGCATTGTTTTAGGTATAAAATAGACAGGAAGAAGCTAATAATACTTCTTGCCTTAGCATTTATTTAGTCTAATGTTAATATCAGCTTTCTTTTGTTTATCTTGGTATATCTTTTTTATCTCTTAACCTTTAAAAATTTTTTAACTTCAACATAATTTCCAAAAATGTTGCAACAATAGTATAAAAAATTCCCAGTACCTTTCACTCAGAATCCTTAAATGATAACATTTTAGTACACTTACTTTATCTTCTCTTGATCATTCTCTCCTTCTCCCTTACTCTTTATATCATAATCCATTGTCTTTGGGTGCTATTATAGTCAGTAAACTATTATCATTTTTTTGTAGGTGGTCTTTTTCTTCTTGTAATTGCTTTTAAGATTATAAGGTTTCATTTTGAAATACTGCAGATTGACTATGGTATATATGGATGTGGAGCTAACATATTTCATCAACTTGAGACACACATATTTCTATGTTTTTGTGAAACATTTTAAGAATAAGTTGCAGACATGATTCCCCTTTATCTCTACATACTTCAGTGTGTATTTCCTAAAACAAGGACTTCTCATATAACTACATTACAATGATCAAAATCAGGAAATTAACATGGATATTGCTATTATCTAATCTACACATCCTTTTCAGATTTTCCCAGTTGTCTCAGTAGTGACCTTTATGGCAAAAGAAAATCTAAAATCATGCATTGCATTCACTTGTTATGTCTCCCAGGTCTTCTTTAATCAGAAAGAGTGCCTGAATCTTTCTTCATATTTCATGACATTGACATTTTGAAAGAATATTAGTTTATTATTTTGTAGAATGTCTCTCAATTTAGGCTTGTCTAATGACATTTCCTCATGATTAGATTTAGGTTATATACTTTTGGCAGGAAATCAACAGAAGTGATGCTGAGTTCTTCTCAGTGAGTCATATTAAGTATTCTTTAACTTTAAACCTTTTTTGTATAAAGAATGCACAATTCCTTAAAAAAATTTTTTTTATTTTGGTATTATTAATATACAATTACATGAGCAACATTATGGTTACTGGACTCCCCCTATTATCAAGTCCCTACCACATACCCCATTGCAGTCACTGTCCATCAGCGTAGTAGGATGCTATAGAATCACTACTTGCCTTTTCTGTGTTCTACTACCTTCCCCGTATCCCCCACCCACTACGTTACGTGGGCTAATCGTAATACCCCTTTCTCCCCTTTATCCCTCCCTTCCCACCCATCCTCCCCAGTCCCTTTCCCTTTGGTAACTGTTAGTCCATTCTTGGGTTCTGTGAGTCTGCTGCTGTTTTGTTCCTTCAGTTTTTGCTTTGTTCTTATACTCCACAGATGAGTGAAATCATTTGATACTTGTCTTTCTCCACCTGGCTTATTTCACTGAGCATAATACCCTCTAGCTCCATCAATGTTGTTGCAAGTTGGTAGGATTTGTTTTCTTCTTATGGCTGAGTAATATTCCATTGTGTATATGTACCACATCTTCTTTATCCATTCATCTACTGATGGACACTTAGGTTGCTTCCATTTCTTGGCTATTGTAAATAGTGCTGCGACAAACATATGGGTGCATATGTCTTTTTCAAACTGGACTCCTACATTCTTAGGGTAAATTCCTAGGAGTGGAATTCCTGGGTCAAATGGTATTTCTATTTTGAGTTTTTTGAGGAACCTCCATACTGCTTTCCACAATGGTTGAACTAATTTGCATTCCCACTAGCAGTGTAGGAGGGTTCCCCTTTCTCCACATCCTCTCCAACATTTATTGTTGTTTGTCTTTTGGATGGCGGCCATCCTAACTGGTGTGAGGTGATGTCTCATTGTGGTTTTAATTTTCATTTCTCTGATGACTAGCGATGTGGAGCATCTTTTCATGTGCCTATTGGCCATCTGAATTTCTTCTTTGGAGAAATGTCTGTTCAGCAACTCTGCCCATTTTTTAATTGGTTTGTTTGCTTTTTGTTTGTTGAGGTGTATGAGCTCTTTATATAATTTGGATGTCAACCCCTTATCGGATATGTCATTTATGAATATATTCTCCCATACTGTAGGATGTCTTTTTGTTCTACTGATGGTGTCCTTTGCTATACAGAAGCTTTTTAGTTTGACGTAGTCCCACTTGTTTTGCTTTTGTTTCCCTTGCATGTGTTCATGAAGAAGTCACTCATGTTTATGTCCAAGAGATTTTTGCCTATGTTTTTTTCTAAGAGTTTTATGGTGTCATGACTTATCAGGTCTTTGATTCATTTTGAGTTTCCTTTGTGTATGGGGTTAGACAATGATCCAGTTTCATTCTCTTACATGTAGCCATCCAGTTTTGCCAACACCAGCTGTTGAAGAGGCTATCGCTCTCCACACTTTTATTGAACGTAGTTCTGTAGGTCCTAGCCACAGCAATTAGACAACACAAAGAAATAAAAGGTGTCCAGATAGACAAGGAAGCAGTTAAACTGTCCCTGTTTGCAGGTGACATGATATTTTACATAAAAAACCCTAAAGAATCCACTCCAAAACTACTAGATCTGGTACCTGAATTAAGCAAAGTTGCAGGATAGAAAATTAATACACAGAAATCTGTTGCATTCCTGTACACTATTGATGAACTAGCAGAAAGAGAAATCAGGAAAGCAACTCCATTCACAATTGCATCAAAAAGAATAAAGTATGTAGGGATAAACCAACGAAATGAAAGGCCTATAATCTGAAAACTACAAGACACTCAAGAGAGAAATTAAAGAAGATATCAATAAACGGAAACACATCCTGTGCTCATGGATAGGAAGAATTAATATTGTCAAAATGGCTATCCTGCCTAAAGCAATCTACAGATTCAATGCAATCCCTATCAAAATACCAACAGCATTCTTCATTGGACTAGAGAAAATAGTTCTAAAATTCATATGGAACCACAAAAGACCCTGAATAGCCAAAGAAATCCTGAGAAGGAAGAATGTAGTGGAGGGGGATTACACTCCTTGACTTCAAGCTCTACTACAAAGCCACAGTAATCAAGACAATTTGGTACTGGCACAAGAACAGACCCATAGACCAATGGAACAGACTAGAGAGCCCAGATATAAACCCAAGCATGTATGGTCAATTAATATATGATAAAGGAGCCATGGATATGCAATGGGGAAATGACGGTCTCTTCAACAACTGTTGTTGGCAAAACTGGACAACTGTTTGCAAGAGAATGAAACTGGATTATTGTCTAACCCCATACACAAAAGTAAACTCAAAATGGATCAAAGACCTGAATGTAAGTCATGAAACCATAAAATTCTTAGAAGAAAACATAGGGAAAAATCTCTTGAATATAAGCATGAGCAACTTTTTCCTGAACACATCTCCTTGGGCAAGGGAAACAGAAGCAAAAATGAACAAATGAGACTACATCAAAGTAAAAAGCTTCTGTACAGCAAAGGACACCATCAGCAGCACAAAAAGGCATCCTACTGTATGGAACAATATATTTGTAAATGAAATATCTGACAAGGGGTTAACATCCAAAATATTTAAAGAACTCAGATGCCTCAACACCCAAAAAGCAGATAACCCTATTAAAAAATGGACAGAGGATGTGAACAGACAATTCTCCAAAGAATAAATTCATATGTCCAACAGGCACATGAAAAGATGCTCCACATCACTAATTATCAGGGAAATGCAAATTAAACCACAATGAATTATCACCTCACACCAGTTAGGATGGCCGACATAGAAAAGACTAGGAACAACAAATGCTGATGACGATGTGGAGAAAGGGGAACCCTCCTACACTGCTGGTGGGAATGTAAACTAGTTCAACCATTGCGGAAAGCAGTATGGAGGTCCCTCAAAAAACTAAAAATAGCAATATCATTTGACCCAGGAATTCCACTCCTTTACCCTACGAATGTAGGATCCCAGTTTCAAAAAGACATATGCACCCCTGTGTTTATTGCAGCACTATTTATAATAGCCAAGAAATGGAAGCAACCTAAGTGTTGACGAATGGTTAAAGAAGATGTGGTACATATACACCATGGAATATTATTCAGCTATAAGAAGAAAACAAATCCTACCATTTTCAATAACATGGATGGAGCTGGAGGGTATTATGCTCAGTGAAATAAGCCAGGTGGAGAAAGACAAGTACCAAATGATTTCACTCATCTGTGGAGCATCAGAACAAAGCAAAAACTGAAGGAACAAAACAGCATCAGACTCACAGAACCCAAGAATGGACTAACAGTTACCAAAGGGAAAGGGACTGGGGGGGTAGGGTTTGAAAAGGGAGGGAGAAGGGGAATAAGGGACATTATGATTAGCACACATAATGTGGCGGGGGGCACAGGTAAGGCAGTATAACACAGAGAAAACAAGTAGTGCCTCTGTAGCATCTTGCTACACTGATGGACGTTGAGTGTAACGGGGTTTGTGGTGGGGTCTTTATAATGGGGGGAATCTTGTAACCACAATGTTGCCCATGTGATTTTATATTAATGATACCAAAAAAAATCATAGCCATCCTAAAAAAAAATACCATAGCCTGGATAGCTCATAAACAATAGAAATTTATTTCTCACAGTCTGCTCCAGGAGGTGCAAGATCAAGGTGCCAGTATGGTTGCATTCTGGTAAGAGTTCTCTTTCTGCTCCATAGCTGGTGCCTTTTCAGTGGGTCCTCACATAGTAGAGGAGACTAGAGGTCTCTACAGGATCTCTTTTATAAGTCACTCATTCCATTCATGAGGGCCCCATCTTATGACTTAAGCACCACCCAAGAGTTCTACCTCCTGCTGCCATCATCTTTGGGAGTCAGGATTTCAACATATGGATTTGGGGGAAATACAGACATTCAGACTATAGTACTGGTGTTTCTTACCTTTACAATATAAAAACATACAGAATGAATGTCAGTAGCTTCGAAGAAAATCCTGTAGACAATAAGAGAGCACACTCTTAGGAATACACCGTCACCAGTATTCTTGATGGCCCAGAAGACAATATTGTGTTAAAACCATGGACATTATTAGTTAATATAAGTGACTCAGAAGTTGAACTCTTAAGTGTCAAGGTTTTTCCTTTCTACCTTCTTGAGGTATAGATTGCAGTAAAAATGCATGTATGCTAGCTGTACAGTTCAGTGATTTTTTATATGTATACTTTGATTTGACCACTACCCAGATAAGATAGAAAGTTCCCTTGTGCCCTTTCTAGTCAATGCCTTTCTCTGCTCTAGAGGTTATCTGACTTCTATCCCCATGGATTATTTTTGCCTGTTTCTGAACTTTTTATAAAGTATATATGTAAAAAACATGTACTCTTTGTGTACAAACATCATGTTTTGATATTCATCCATTTTGTGTGGATCAGGTTTTTTTTAATTTCTGAATTATACTCATTGTCTAAATATAATACAATTTGCTTTTTCATTCTTTTGTTTGCAGGCATCTTGGTTAATTCCAATTTTTGGCGCTTACAAATAAAGCTGCTATGACAATTCTTGTAGTCTTTTATTTATGTATTTACTTTGGTGGACATACACACACATTTCTCTTAGGCAAATACATAGCAGTGTCAGTACTAAGCTGTAAGTAGGTGGATTTTAAGTTTATTAAAACCTGCCAGGTTTACAAAATGATCATACCATTTTACACTTCTACCACCAATAAATGAGAGTTGTAATTGCTCACATCTTTACCAATGTTTGACATCGACTATCTATAATTTTAGTGATTATGTGAATCTCATTGTGGTTTAAATTGCAATTCCTTGATTAATGATGTTGAGCATGTTTTCAAGTACTTATAGTCCATTCTGACATATCCTTTTGTGAAGTATCCGTTCAACTCTTTTGCCCATTTAGAAATACTGGGTTGTTTATCTTTTTATTGTGGAATTGTAGTAGACCTTATTGTAGATTCAGGCCTTTTTTTGATATATGTATTCAGGATATTTTCTGCATGGCTTGCCTTTTTGCTTAAAAATGTTTTTGATATGTAGAAGCTTTAAATTTTAGTGAAGTTGAGTTTACAATTTGTTTTCTGTATCATTAGTGCCTTTTTTGTCCTGTTCAAGAAGTCTTTGCCTATCCCAATATCACAAAAAGGCTCTGCTCTGTTTTCTTCCAGAAGGTTTGTAGTTTTACCTCTCACTTTAGCTCCATGATCCATCTTTAATGAAATTGTGTGTACAGTGTGCTGCTGTTCATGGTTAATTTTCCCGAAATAGGGGTATCTATTTTCTACACAGCTTTTATTGAAAAGACCTTGCTTTTCCCATTGAATCAAATTTGTGTTTTTGTTGAAAGTGAGATGAAATAAAATGAGTCTTTTTCTGGATCTTCTATTCTGTTTCATCTATTTGTCTACCATTTTGCCAAAAATACGCTAACTACTATAACTTTAAAGTCATTAGAAATATTTTGGGAGGTCATTTTGTGAATTTATTTTGCTTAATTTTTATGTATGCATAAGAATGATTGCTTTAAAAATATGGTTAAATAAATCTAAAAGCAATGAGGTAAAATTTTTAAGTGGTAGATTATTTTATTGGTTAATCATAAGTTTATTTTCGCCAAGTGTTACATAAATAACTGTAAGATGGTAACTTAGATTTGATTAAATATGGTAATTTTATTAGCATACCTAATATTTGTGTTTCCTAAATCTGCAGATTCATATCTTTCATTAATTATGGGAACATATTGAGTCTTCAAATTTTCAAATATTACCTCCTCACATTTTCTCTTTCTACTTCTTAAACACCTTGTAGGCATAGTCTGGACCTTCTCGTTCTATCCTTTGTTTCATAAAATTTCCATCATCTTATTTCCCTCTGCTATATTTCTGCATATTTTTTTACTTCTTTAGTGCAAATTCCAGTTCATTAACTCCCCTCAGTTTTGTCTAATCAGATTTTCAGTCCATCTATTGAGTTTTTAATAGTAACCATAATATTTTGTTTCTAGAAGTTCTGTGTGGATTTTTTTCATAAATGCCCAGATCTCTTTATAATATTTTATTTTTTCTCATGTTTTTATCTTTTTGTTTCTCTAATAATTTTAAACATAGATATTCCATAGTCTTTATGAAGTTAATTATATTTTCTTAAGTTTTTTGTCACTTCTACATTTGCTGCCTGATATTTCTGCTGAGCCATGTTCATACTAATTTTTTTTTATAGGTTAGTAATTTGGGATAGTTAGAATGCTGTAAAGCCTGAGTTGAGTTAATATCTTTCCAGAGAGTTTTGCCAGGGGTGTTAGGGATACAAATGCCATGGACCATTTTTTATTTTATTTTATGAGGAGTCTTGTTAGATCCTGCATGTGCTGTAAATTTGAACTACAAAGTCAAGTGAGAAAAGACCTATGATTATGAATTGAGGCTTTTTCTCTTTTTTCCTCAGAGTTGTTAAATATAGCTCTCCTAGATTACAACTACTGGAAATTTCTATAATTAAGACTGCCTGTTCTGATTTTTAGTTCCCTTCAGTTTTTTTCTTCATGGGATATTATGACAGTGTGTAGAAGGAAATAACACTGGAAAAGTACCTTGCAGCTAGACTGACTGATATATATTGCCATGTAATGGGTAAAAACAAATATAAAAAGCAGATATGCATATTAATGCCTTTGGGTAACAGAGTCAGATAATGGAATATGTTTCATTGACATTTAAATGTATGATTAGTGTTGTTGATATGATGGCTTACACATATTATTCCTCATATAATATGTGTCTGTGTCACAAAGTGATTGCTGTAACAAGTAGTTATTTTGGGATTAATTTAATAAACTTTTTTATAAAAAGTAGCTTTTTACATTAAAAAAATTTATTCAATGCTTTGTTAATAAATATGTTTCAGGTTCTCAAAATAATCACTGCTATATATTTTTAGTCTGCCTTTTTTTAAATGAAAGAGTAGGTAACAAAATCAGAGTAGCTATGATTTTGTTATATTTGTCTTTGTCCCACTTGATGCATACCAAAGCCTCTATCTCTTCACCTTTCTTCTTCTTCTACTGCAGGACGCTGCTCTAAAAATAGTTCCAGTAATAGATGTTCTGCACGTGGTCAGATTGCTGAATCATTTAGTTCTTTGTGGAGTTTAGAAATATGGAAAAGAGTGTCTGAGCAGAGTAGGATAAGCATGTTTCTCAAATGGCAAGTCATTCTTTTGAACAGTAAAGAATTGTAATTCAATAATCTTATAGTAAGTAATTTTAAGTCTATTTTTAAAAGGATTATATTTTGAAAATATATATAATGGTTTTGAACCTTACTTCAAAAAAGGTTTCCAGTGTGATACTCAGTATTGTGTTTTGTTAAATATAATACATTTGAGACTATGAGCAGATTAATAACAGGTGAAGTATAAATATTGGTCCATATGTAAATATTATCTTTTCTTTTTGTCATTTTAGGTGTGTTAACATTATTGCTTCTTTGCTATAGTTTCTCTGCCTGTGAAATAGTTATATTTGGAAAAGAATTGTTGGGATAGTTCAGTGCTTGACTGAAATAAATATATTGACTTTTTTTTTAAGTTATGAGGATTTAACTTTCTTATGTTATCCTTAATCCCTCATTTCTCCTTCCCCATCATTCCAAAATAATTATATTTTTTGATAAGCAGATTGTCAAATGCTTGCTCCTTCAAAATGCCACCAGAATAAACTGTTGATAAAGAAAAGATGAGATTATTACTTATTGTCAAGAAGAGCACACTACCTTGACATAGTCTTAGTTATGTCCTCGAAGGCAAAGGCAGGATATTCATTTTTGAGATTTCTGGGGGTCTTGCTTAAGGTGGGTCTTTCAGTGCCGAGGGTTGATTCAGATTGATGAGTTTATGGTATAACAGATTAGGATTGTCTGGCATGGCAAGACGAGCTTTGCAAAGTGAATATTGGACCATGATATTAAACTTTTGTTTTCCTTGGCACTAATAACCATTCTATTTCCTCCATTAATTGAGGATTCTATTTAATTCTACCATTAATAAATATCCAGACTTCCCAACAGAACTCCTCTCTGCACAGCCAAATGTTTCATTTTTCTCTCCTTGGAGATTCCCCTTCTAGAGCTCCGTGTCCTCTGAGTCTGATGTAGACTGGTTGCTTCTAAGCTTGCTCTAGAGATGTCATCCTTGGATTTCTCTTTGCCTCTTTCTGATGGTGAATTCACTTCCTGGATCTCATGTATCTCCATCTTTAGTTTGCTTTCTCCTTAGAGCCATGTTCTAGTAGCTTTCAACAAATTTTTTTTTCTGTGAATAACTCATACATAGTTAATTGATATGACAAACATGATGTTTTCTTTTTGTTTATTTAAATGCTAGAAATTTATTACAAAGTATATTTCAGAGTGGCTAGAAAATTAAAGTTTGTTATAATTTTCTTATAGAAATGAAGTTTGGAAAATAAAAATGA
The DNA here is from genome assembly GCA_032199065.1 of Smutsia gigantea. NCBI lineage: Eukaryota > Metazoa > Chordata > Mammalia > Pholidota > Manidae > Smutsia > Smutsia gigantea. The sequence goes on from JAVSCE010017932.1 coordinate 126,696, forward strand.
TTGTGGGTAGTTATTTTGCTTTTTATATGTCCTGGAAAGGCTCTCTATTAAAGTGGTTGTAGGGATATGTATAGTTGAATTCTGATTTTTAGTTTTTCAATTTGCTGTGAATATATTTTTTTAAATAAAGTATCATTGATATGCAATCTTATGAAGGTTTCACATGAACAACATTGTGGTTTCAACATTCACCCATATTATCAAGTTCTCAACACCCCATTGGAATCACACTGTCCCTCAGCGTAGTAAGATGCTCTAGAGTCATTACTTGCCCTCTCTGTGCTGTGCTGCCTGTCCCGTGACTCACTAATATTGTCATTGCTATTTATAATGCCCCTTAATTCCCTTCTCCTTCCCTCCCCACTAGTAACCACTAGTCCCTTGTTGGAGTCGGTGAGTCTACTGCTGTTTTGTTCCTTCAGTTTTGCTTTGTTGTTATACTCCACAAATGAGTGAAATCAGTTGGTGCTTGTTTTTCTCCACCTGGTTATTTCACTGAGCATAATACCCTCTAGCTCCATCCATGTTGTTGCAAATGGTAGGATTTGTTTTCTTCTTATGGATGTATTCCATTGTGTATATGTACCACATCTTCTTTATCCATTCATCTACTGATGGACACTTAGGTTGCTTCCATTTCTTGGCTATTGTAAATAGTGCTGCAATAAACATAGGGGTGCATCTGTCCTTTTCAAATTGGGCTGCTGCATTCTTAGGGTAAATTCCTAGGAGTGGAATTCCTGGGTCAAATGGTATTTCTATTTTGAGTTTTTTGAGGAACATCCATACTGCTTTCCACAATGGTTGAACTAATTTGCAGTCCCACCAGCAGTGTAGGAGGGTTCCCTTTTCTCCACATCCTCGCCAACATTTGTTGTTGTTTGTGTTTTGGATGTTGTCCATCCTCACTGGTGTGAGGTGATATCTCATTGTGGTTTTAATCTGCATTTCTCTGATGATTAGCGATGTGGAGCATCTTTTCATGTGCCTGTTGGCCATCTGAATTTCTTCTTTAGAGTAGTGTCTATTCATGTCCTCTGCCCATTTCTTAATTGGATTATTTGCTTTTTGTTTGTTAAGGTGCGTGAGTTCTTTATATATTTTGGATGTCAACCCCTTATCGGATACGTCATTTATGAATATGTTCTCCCATACTGTAGGATGCCTTTTTGTTCTACTGATGGTGTCCTTTGCTGTACAGAAGCTTTTCAGCTTGATATAGTCCCACTTGTTCATTTTTGCTTTTGTTTCCCTTGCCCAGGGAGATATGTTCATAAATCTTTGGTGTATTTTTTAATTCAGTTTGCTGATATTTTGTTGAGGATTTTTGCATCTATGTTCATCAGGAATATTGGTTTGTAATTTTCTTTTTTTGGGGTGTCTGCTTTTGGTATTAGGGTGATGCTGGCCTCATAGAATGAGTTTGGAAGTATTCCCTCCTCTTCTACTTTTTGGAAAACTTTAAAGGGGATGGGTATTAGGTCTTCACTAAATGTTTGATAAAATTCAGCAGTGAAGCCATCTGGTCCAGGAGTTTTGTTCTTAGGTAGTTTTTGTTTTTTTGCCTATTCAATTTTGTTGCTGGAAATTGGTCTGTTCTGATTTTCTGTTTCTTCCTGGGTCAGTCTTAGAAGGTTGCATTTTTCTAGAAAATTGTCCATTTCTTCTACGTTATCCAATTTGTTGGCATATAGTATTCTCTAATAATTCTTTGTATTTCCATGATGTCTATAGTGATTCTTCCTTTCTCATTTGTGATTCTGTTTATGTGTGTACACTTCTTTTTTCTTGATAAGTCTGGCTAGGGGTTTATCTGTTTTGTTTATTGTCTCAAAGAACCAGCTCCTGGTTTCATTGATTCTTTCTATTGTTTTATTCTTCTCAATTTTATTTATTCTGCTCTGATCATTATTATGTCCCTCCTTCTACTGACTTTAGGCTTCAGTTGTTCTTTTTTTAGTTTTATTAATTGTGAGTTTAGCCTGTTCATTAGGGATTTTTCTTCTTTCTTGATGTAAGTCTTTATTGCAATATACTTTCCTCTTAGGACTGCCTTCGCTGTATCCCACAGGTTTTGAGCTGTTGAACTGTTTTCGTTTGTCTCCATATAATGCTTGATCTCTCTTTGAATTTGGTCCTTGATCCATTGATTATTTAGAAGCATGTTGTTAAACCTCCATGTATTTGTGGGTTTTTTTTTCTTTACATAATTTATTTCTAGTTTCATACCTTTGTTGTCTGAGAAGCTGGTTGGCACAATTTCAATTTTTTTGAATTTATTGAGGTCTAGAATGTGATCTATTCTGGAAAATGTTCCATGGACACTTGAGAAGAATGTGTATCCTGCTGCTTTCTGGTGGAGCATTCTGTAGATATTGGTTAGGTCCATCTGTTCTAATGCATTGTTCAGTGCCTCTGTCTTCTTACTTATTTTCCATCTGGTTGATCTGTCTTTTGGTGTGAGTGGTATGTTGACGTCTCCTAAAATGCATGCATTGTATTCTGTTTCCTCCTTTAATTCTGTTAGTATTTGTTTCACATATTTAGGTGCTCCTGTATTGGGTGCACAGATATTTATAATGGTTATATCCTCTTGTTGGACTGATCCCTTTATCATTATGTAATGTCCTCCTTTTTCTCTCATTACTTTCCTTGTTTCAGAATCTATTTAGTCTGATATAAGTACTGCTACTCCTGCTTTTTTCTCCCTATTGCATAAAATACCTTTTCCACCCCTTCACTTTTAGTCTGCATATGTCTTTGGGTTTGAAGTGAGTCTGCTGTAAGCAGCATACAGATGGGTTTTTAACCATTCTGAAACTCTATGTCTTTTGATTGATGCTTTCAGACCATTTACATTTAGGGTGATTATCGATAGATATGTAATTATTGTCATTATAGGCTTTAGATTTTTAGTTACCAAATGTTTAAGGGCAGCTTCCTTATTATCTAATAGTCTGTCTTAACTCACTTACTATGCTATTTCAAACACAATCTAAAGGTTCTTTTTTTCTCCCCTTCTTCTTCTTCCTCTGCCACTCTTTATATATTAGGTGTCATATTCCTTACTCCTCATGTATCCCTTGACTAACTTTGTGAGTAGTTGAATTAATTTTGTATTTGATTAGTAATTAATTGGTCTATTTCCTTTACTGTGGTTTTATTTTTTCTGGTGACACCTATTTAGCCTTAGGAACAGTTCCATCTGTAGCAGTTCCTCCAAAATATACTGTAGAGATGGTTTGTTTGAGGTAAATTCTTTCAACTTCTGCTTTTCTGGAAATTGTTTAATCCCTGCTTCAAATTTAAATGATAATCTTGCCAGGTAGAGTATTCTTGGTTGGAGTCCCTTCTTTTTCATTGCACTGACTATATCATGCCACTCCCTTCTAGTCTGTAAGGTTTCTGCTGAGAAATCTGCTGATAGTTTGATGGGCTTTCCTTTATAAGTGATCTTTTTTTCTCTCTGGCTGCTTTCAATACTCTCTCCTTGTCCTTGATCTTTGCCATTTTAATTATTATGTGTTGCGCTGTTGTCTTCCTAGGCTAGGGTTCCTTGTGTTTGGAGATGTCTGTACTTGAATGACCTGAAATACTGTTTCCTCCCCTACGCTGGGGAAGTTTTCAGCAGTTATTTCCTCAAAGACACTTTCTATCTCTTTTTCTCTTTCTTATTCTTCTGGTACACCTTTAATGTGATTATTTTTCCATTTGGATTGGTCGCTTAACTCTCTTATTATTATTTCATTCCTAGAGATCCTTTTTTCTCTCTGTGCCTCAGCTTCTTTGTTTTCCTGTTCTCTATTTCATTTACTGTCTCCTCTACCTCACTTAATTTACTTTTAAATCCCTCCATTGTATGTTTCATTTCAGAAACTGTATTTTTCAAAGTTTCCATCTCTTTCTTGAAGTCCTCCCTGAGATCTTGAATATTTTTCTGTAGCTCCATGAGTATGTTTATGAGTTTTATTTTGAAATCTTTATCAAGAGGATTGGTGATTTCAGTTTCACTGAGCCCTCTTTCTGGCGTTTTTCCTGTAATTTTCTTTGGACCAAATTCCTTTGCCGTTTCATATTTTTAGTGTTTCCTATGGAATAATAACTTTGTGTAGGTGGTGCCCTCTAGTGCCCAGAAGCTCTCTTCTCAGGAGCTGCCAAACACCTGCAGCAATGGGGGGGATTGCAGGCAAGTGGAACCAGCACCTGCCAGCAGGAAAAAGCTTGGCTGGGAGGGTTTCCTGCCTTCCTAGCTGTAATGACTGCCTCTGCTGTGAGTCCAGTTGTCTGAGTGTTCAGAGAGGATCCTCTGTGTCATGCCCCTATAGCTGCCAAAGGCAGGGCCACCCTCTGGTTGGCTACATGTGGTGGGGGCAGCAGGTGAGTGGGACCAGTGCCTGCCTTGAGGAGCTGCAGGCTGCATACCACAGTGGGGGGCCTTGGGGCTTCATTGCTTGTCAGGGGATGGAGCGTTTGAAGCTCCTGAGAGTTCCCAACCTGCTGGGCTGAGCATGCCCACCTACCCTTTCTCCTGAGCAGTGAGCTCTGTGTGATCTTTGCCCCTTTGGTGCCCCTCTCACTGCAGGTAAGTCTATCAAACTGCCCCTTTCTTTTGTCCCAGGGGTCCAGTTGTTCATACCTGTTCTCCACAAGCAGCTGGACTCTCAGTCCCTCCGAGCATTCCTCCTGTCTGCTTTCCAACCCCACTGATCTCCAGAGCACCATGTAATGTGTGTTCGTGCTCCAGGAGCAGATCTCCAGGGTTGGGCATTCAGTATTCCTGGGCTTCTACTCCCTCGGCGCTCTGTTTCTCTTCCTCCCACTGTGGGCTGGGGTGGGGTCCCACCAGATCATGGCTTTGCTACTTTCCCCCTTTCTGTGAGGTCGTCTGTTTTCCCCAGCTGTAGGCAGTCTGTCCTCAGGATGCTTTTTCAGGATTAGTTGTATTTGCTGTATTTTCATGTTTTATGTGATTTAGGGAGGAGGTTTCTTCCTCACTTCTCATGCCATCATCCTTCTCCCCTCCTCCCTTGTGAGTATTTTTTATAGATCTGTTGTAATGACATTTAATGATTTTTAAAATTTGATAAAGACTTCTGATAAAATTCCGTTTCATAAGTGAAGATAAATACAAACCATATTTAAGTCAAATGAACTTTAAAAAGCCTTTTCTCACAAATTATAGCCTGATGTAATTTGAGTGTGTTTTTTAATAGCAAAAAAATATGTCTTAAGAGGTGTCTGCAGTCTCTGAATGTGGTAGGGATGAACTCAAAGAGGCAAATGTATTTTTTTTTAAGATGCCTTGATTCCAAGGAGATCCAGGCCTCAGTTTCTTCCAGTTAGATGTCAGCAAAGAATGCTTGTGCCCAGAATCTCAGATGGATTCTAGGAATGACTTGGGAGAAGAGGTTCCCCACGGGACAGAAAGGACTTTTAATTTGCCTGTGATTCCCTACTTCTAGAGAGAGACCATATAGATAGCAAGCTACCATCTCTTTGGAAAATAGGGCCCTGGAATGAAATGAACCCTACTACTTGTCCTTCAGTTTTCCAGTCCACTCTCCTGTCATTTCTGGCAATATCACAGAGAGGTAGCTGGTAGCGATGATTCAAGAAGTTTGCCAACAGAGAGAGCCTGTTATCCAGTGAGGAGAATTTGGCTGCCTTCCTGTTTCTGCAGACTTATTCCTTGACCATGGTTGAAAACTCTAAAAATCATCACTTCACATCTGTGGAATAGGATTATCAGGGGTGGGACAGAAAATGGTAATGCCAAACGAATGGTATACACAGCCAGTGTTTTGGTCACCAGCAATTGTATTCGTTTTACAGTTCAGGATCACAGGCATTGAGAGAAGGTTGGAGAATGGTACCAAGGAAAGCTGCATGGAAGAAATGGAAAGCTACAAGCCAGATTCACTTCCACTATGCTGTCTCAAAATTAAATGAGATAGGGCTCTGCCACAATTCTATTACTTTTATAACTTCTTTGTATAACAAGCTCTTAAAAATAAATAAATGAGCCATTTTTGGAACAGCTGGGCTTGTATGTAATTGTAGTGCACTTGCCTACATTCTTACTGGGTCTTGGCAATGGTAGTTCTAATGGGGAGGAAGAAAAAGTGGGAGGGAGGAAGATGATGACTTACAAAACAGCCAAACAAGTTCTGATTTGGACTTAAATATTGGCCACAATAATAAGTGAAATGTATATTCTTATATTAGCATTAATTAACTCATATAACTGGGAATTATTATAAATTATATTGTCCTTAAAAATAAAAAACACTTTATATGAGAAGTGCCAGTGTATAGAATTTTAATGAGCAGAGCACTGGAAGTCAGAATAACTGGAATCTCATGCTGTCTCAGCCTCTAGGACAGTACGTAATCCCGGGTCACCTTCCCACCCCAGTCCCACCCTGCTCCTGCTCCAACCTCACGTGAACAATGTTCCCTTTTTCTCATGTGAACAATGAGGTAGTAGACTAGGTAATTACTAAGCTTCCTCTTAAGATTCTGTTACTGCAATATATGTCATACTTCCCAGAAGGTTTGTGTATTTTCACTTAATGAAATTACACAGCTTTGTATTTATTTTTGATTTTAAAAAGGACTGAGCCAAAACATTTTAACATTTGCTAAGGCAGCTACATTTAAACAGCAGGGGTTTGGTTGCTTTGGAGTGCTGCACCTAAACAGAACAGGGTAGATCTCCAGCTGTAAGAGCCTCTCATCGTGGCGCCCTTTCTTGACACTAAGTCTGGTTTTGGGTTTATGGAGGAATTATCAGTGTACTGCTTCATTTGTAACCGAGGGTATATTTCCAAGGGTTCGATAATAGTGAGGTAAACAGCTTTGAAATTCTCGGGACTCTTTAGAAAGTTAATTACAGAAATTTAAAATTTAAAGCATTTGAATGGCTTCCTTTTAAAAGTGATTTTTAACAAAGGTTTGGTCATACTATATTTGTGCTACAGTTGAAACGCTGAAGTAATATTTTGGCTTCTTTCCCAAAAGCATGCTTAAAGAGGCTAGCAGCAGCATCTCTCCCTGTTCTCTTCAGTGCTTTTTACCTTGAGAGTGGTGCAGCTTCTTCTGCGGATGTAGTGAAACCCTCCCATTTAATCTGCAGTGGAGAAGAATGGAGCTCAATGTCCAGCAGAAATCAATGGTCTAGCAAGGTTGCAGTAAATAGAAATGACTATAAATTTCAACATGTGAGCAAGAAAACATTTATAATATTTTTTTTTCTTTCAGCTGATAAATTTTTGCTTTCTGTTTCCTTCCAGAGAGATGTGGATAATTTGCCCTGCCTCCAACGTCTGTTTCTCAGCTTCAACAATATATCTACGTAAGTGAAAACTCCCAACTTGTCTTTTATTAATAACGTGATTGTTTGAGTCTGAGTGATTTAAATCAAGGTTGTAAGTATCTTGTATAATTTTATTGATGTATAAGATTTTAACTTGGAAAGTGACAATGTTCTTTGTGGAAGAAGAAATCTCTGGTGTGTATTAGTGCCTCTAATGTTAAAATGATGAAATTAGTATAGCATGTGCTTATTTTATTATATTTTAGAGTTGCTCTTTTGTAAAATGTGTATGTGGAAATTTCAACATATATTTTGCTTGACATTTAGTTTGCCTGACAACATATATTTTGTTTGACACTTACTGCACTAGCCAATGGATTAGAATTTCTTTCATAAATTACCATCTGTAATCTGTATAGCTACTAAGCAATTTTTATGCAGTGGTCTATATTTGTCACTGAGCCACTTGCTAGTTAGGCCATAACTTCTAACTTGGTATCCCTACTTAGAACTAATACTGCTAAGAGACTGTATATTAGACTATATAAATGTATGAATTTTGTTTTCTAAAGATTTGAAGCTTATTATCCTATATATTGTGATGGTGACTCACTCAGTGTCAGTGTGGAAGCTTTCACAGTGGGAGCTGAATCAGACTTTTCAAAGCAAAAGGACCCCTACTCCTTCCCTAATTCTTTCCTTCCTCTTGCCACTTAATTTGAACTGTGCTTTATGATTTTATATTTAATTTATATTATATTATTACCCCCAGTTCCTTAGTTTCATTTCAAGGCTATTCTTTGAGCCTGCTTTTATAAGAGGGTAAAAATTAAGTATAAAAGAGTTTAGAGCCCATCTCTTCCTAAACTCCAGGTCTATGCTTCTGATTATTAAAAACCTGTTTGGTTTTTGTGTATTTTCTATTTGCATCTTTTTCCTCCTCCTTCAGATTTAAGTGTTAACCCCGTATCTCTGTACCATATCTCTAAAGGTTAGAGATTAAATCCAAATAGTGAACTTTGCATGTATATATTATTTCAAAGAATATGCCCTAAATCTTTGTCTTTCTTCTATTCTGTGGGAAAAGCATTAACCTTCTCCGAAACATTTCTCATATTCTTTTTGGTTTATGTTGAATGCTGTTCCAGGTGCTTTTCTAGCTTCTTGGGGAGGTAATATTTATTTTCAATAGCAATAGAACAGTACATTGTTTCTCATGTCTCATAATATTAACTGTTTAAGGTGCTGAAAACTCTTAGATTTCTCCAACCTATGATAAAATTCATCACTTTTGCTTCTTGTCTTGTTTATGGAGAATAATTTAAAGAGAGATATAAATTTGGATATATAATGGGTATGATGTTCCTAGGACCCCTGGATACCTGAACTTCTGAATTCCTGACTGTAGGGAGTTGTTTTTAATTGCTAGTACTTAGGGAATTTTCTTTCCAACCTGAAAAAGAAGTTTCTCCCATCCAGCAAAATAAAGATGAGATTAATGGAATTAATATTTATAACTTTCTTTAAGAAAACATCATTTCTCAAGAAATTGAGATAGAAGTGAGTCAACAATCGCAGCGTTTTCATTTTCTTACTAATTGCTTTCTCTGTGTTTTTACATGGGCTTAGCCCTTTATCATTTTCTAGTGCTTCTAGCTGATCTGCTTTTAAGGCTAACTGCATTTTCTGCTCTCTTCCTATTGATGCATGTGGTACAGGAGGTGGTACAGGGAATATAATGGGTGGGTCTGTGGGGAAAAATATCAGAGAGTACAAACCTTGAAAACATTTCTGTGAACTTTACTCAAGGCACAAATATCTCAGATAGCTGGGCCATCAGATGATCTGATAACCTCAAATGTAGTGATAACTTTAGTATCTTTTTAGGACCAGAGTCCCCTGCCATAGTCCTGGCATATAGCATTGCCTAGTTTAGTTCAGTGGCCCAGGGACAACAGAGGTCAAGAAGAGCTGAAACAGCACCGGAAAGCTAAAAATCAGTACCTTTTGCAACTCCCTCTGGGAAATTCTCAGTATTCAGCAAGTGAAAATATCCAACTGTATATCTATTTTGGGAGATAAAAATGGCTGTTATGTAGTAGGGCTTCCTAGGTTTTGACCAAGGTGTTGGATTCTTAGGGGTCCATTTGCACAAGCTAGTGGGTACATGGTGGAAATTCAGAAAGTTCCAAAAATGTGATGGCATCCTCTTGATCAGAGAACTCCAACACAGGATGAATAGGTACCCATATTTAATGATGTGAGGACAGAACCCTTTTTGTGTTTTCCTGCAGATATTAGAGCAGTGCATTTAGTTCCATCAGCAGACCTGCAAGATATGTTTAAAGAACAAATTACATATATCCATGTCTGCATATCTGAATAGAATCAGTGCTTCTGGTTAAATACCCCCTCAGAGCATAAGGAAGATAGAGAACAAAAAGGTAATTATAGTATAATGAGTTAAACTTAGTTGCAATAGTACGGGGATATTAGAAACTGCAGATCAGCATGGGGAAGAGGGCAGAACCTGGCAACGTTGACGCAGAGGGCTCAGGCGCCCTCAGTGGGATCCTTGCCCTTCCGCTCTCCCACGCCCTCTCCCAGCCTGCCAAAGTACTTTTTACGCTGATTGCCCTGCAAGAAATATTCTGTGGTTAATCAAGGGGGATCAGTCACAGCAAATCATTTTTTTCAGACATACCCTCAATCCATTGATTCACCTCTTCTTCTGAGGTACTGTTTGTCTGGTTGATTTGTTTTGTTTTTCTCGGCTCTCATGATTTACATTTCCAAGTAATCTGATTGTTTTTGTCTAATGGGTTATTCGTATTTCATGGACGAGATGAAGTTGTCTTTAATTTCTAGAATTTACTTTTTTCCCTCCGAATCAATACCTGTATTTGTCCTGTAAACAAAACAAACAAAAATGCTCTTTCTTTGTTTCTTTATTTCTATGATTTTTGGATGGCAGTTCATATTTATAAATGAGAATCTAGATGGATTTGTTTCCTCAACTTAAATTCTAAAAATCGCTGTGAAGGCAAACCATGAGGACAGAATCTCTGCAGAGGGTGTAGGGTAGGGAAGATATCTACCTAGCTGTACTTCCCTTTAGTGTGTTCATGAGAAACTTGCCTTCTGGGAACTGGGCTCCTTTCTCATCTTGGCCGCCAGAACTTCCCCAGAGCGCTGCCCTTCTCTCATAGTTTCAACCTAGGGGCAATGCTAGAGTTGCTGTGAGAGTGAGAGGCTGAAAAATTGTTAGCAAACCCTTCGGTAATTACTGGACAACTGACCCACACCTGCTGCCAACACTTTCTGCCTCTGATCTAGGGACTATTCTGAAGTTTTTTTTTATCGGCAATTGCTTACTTACAATGTAATGATCCTGTTCATTTTGGGCTCTTTTGCAGTTTTGGGTTTTACTGACTCTGTCTGCTTTATATCTTCCAGAAATTCTTTAGTGTTCTGGTTTGCTAATGGAATTCTTCCTAGTTTTCTAGTACAGCTATGGATATTTTATACTTTCATGTTCAATCATTTCAAAGGTATTTTGAGAGGATGGGAAGAGGTAAGAGCCCGTGCTCAGGCAGCCATTCTCATAACTGTCCTTCCTTTGTGCGATTTCCCCAAATATTCTACAGATAAAAATATCTTTGAAAACTTAAAAAATATATAGTTACTGGTTCACTGCTGGATAATCTCTCCAGTAGATTTGGAGTGGGGCTGGGGATTCATATTTTTGAAAGCTCCTCAGAGCATTCTCATATGTAACTCAGTGCTAGATTGGGGAGCAGCTGAGTCATGGCACCCCAAAATGAGAATACTTGTTAACTGTTTTATACAGAATTTCCCTTCACAAGGAAAAGCTTTTCAAACAAAAATGTATTTCAGGGATAAATATTTGCTGCGCTCGGAAGGTAGTTTATGATCAGTAGCCAGAAACTGGGGTGTTTCATCAGTTTCATCTTTTTCTGCTGTGAGAGTTGCTGAGTTCTGCACTTTATTACAAGGTTAAGTTGTACTATCCAGTCTCTCTCTTCTTTTATTCTCCAACATAGAAAGTTTTTTACAAGCTTTTCTTCTTAAAACAAAGAAAGAAGGGTTTGTCACTCTAGTGCCCTGATTGCTTAAAAAGGAATAAGTTGCTCTTGCTTGGAGAACTGAAGGGAATTCAGTATCATTGGGAAAGGGACCAGACCAAACCCAAGTCAAGGTCAGATATCATTTCAGGACTCTTGGTTTCATATATTGTTTTTAAAAAATCATGGTAAAATACATATAAATATACCATCTTAACCATTTTTAAGTATACAGCACAGTACTGTTTAATACATTTACACTGTTGTGCAGCCAATCTTCAGAACTCTTTTTGCCTTGAAACTCTCTACCGATTAAACAACTCTCCATTCCTCTCCCCTCTCCAGGCCCTGGCAACCACCATTCTATTTTCTGTCTCTTATGAATTTGACCACTCTAGGTGCCTCATATAAGTGGAATCATATTTGTCTTTTTGTGACTGGTTCATTTCACTTAACATAATGTCCTCAAAGTTCATCCATGTTAAATAGCATGTGTCCATATTTCCTTGCTTTTAAAGGCTGAACCCTCATCTATTATTCTTGAGGTAGTTCAGAACACATTAGAAGAGGTGCTTGCAGAATGAGCCCTGCCTATGTCACCATGCTCATTGCCTAGACTCCTGTGCCACCGAGCTTCCTTAAACATATCATGCTCCCCTTTGCCCATTCAGGCTCTGTATCTACTGTGGTTTCTGGCAGTAACATTTTTCTACCCTCACTCTCTGTGAATAACTCCTGATTATCCTTTTGATTTCAGATTAAGTGATACCAAAGGTCCTTAAACTTTAATATGCCTAATAATCATCAGGGGAGACTGCTAAAGTGCAGGTTTATGGGACCCGTCTTCCATGGATCCTAAGTCAGTCCTTTTAGATGGGGCTCAGGAGTTTGCATCTTTAGCAAGTGATGCAGCTAACTTAAAAATACTATTGGCCTGTGTTTGTCAGACTTTGGTCAAAACCCATAAAGAAATCTTAAAATCAACCTAGTGGTTAAGACTGGGAAAGTAAAAATGGAATAAAAAATATGTGAATTTGTCACATTTTTAAGGACACATACTGTTTCATGAAAATTTTCCAGTTTTAATTATATATGGGTGTGCCCATGCATGTGTTTGTGTGTGTGTGTGTATTATTTTATTATAGACATGTGGGAACTGGGCTAAAATGTAAATATATTTCTCACTATGGATTGGGTAGAAAAAGTTTGAAAAATACTGTGGGGTCTTGCTATATGCTTTCATAAGAGCTTCCTATATTTCCACTATTACTGCAGTGTTCATAATTTATCGTACTTTCATTTTAAATTGTTCTCTTCACTAGACTAGAAACTTGACAAGGCAGAGGGATATATCTGCTTTACTCCCTACAGTCTTTCCAGCATCTATCATGTATATGCCTTTAGTAAAAATATTATTATTTTATCAAAAAATATTTCAAGAAGAATTTAATCTCTCAAATAGAAACATTTTTGTATGTGGTTAAGAACTTGTTTTGGTGGGTTCTCTTTCCTGCCATCACTAAGTCATGTGGAGTGTTTTTAGTGTCTGGACATGTGAAGTTTAAAGACTTATTAAAGTTCTCTTGGCAGTTGTTTCTGGCTCCCAGGTCAGCCTATTGATTTGTCAGTAAGGATCTTGCCCAGAATTTCTGGAATAGAGAAAAATCTGTAGAAACAATTTCCTGTTAGACCCTGGCATGTCAAGGGTAGGGTTGTGGTCTGCCCCAGGGTATAGGCAATAAGAAGTTGCAGTATCTGTAAGGCATCTAAAAACAATAATAAAACTGACTAAAAATAAATTTGCTTTTTATTATAACCACGCACTGGAAATTTCAAACAATGTCAGGGATAAAATACTCCTCCATGCCGGGGTGAACCTTTTGTACTTCCTTCTTCCCTCTTTTAGTGAAAGAATGCTGTTTGGACTCTGCTTTCTCTTTATGATGTCTTTGAAACTTTGAAACTAGGTTTCCATTTTCTTTTTTGAGGAAGGTATGCTATTACAACTTCTCTAATAAGATAACCTCTTTTGATAATTATAGTATGGCTAAAAGTCACCAGATAGCAAGCTTTGGGGAGTGGGGTTTTCCTTCATCATCATCCTCCAGGGCAAGATTATCCTCAGGCTACTTTTAAAACTTTATTGAAAATGGTTCATAATTTTATCTTTTTCGGGAAGTCTTTCTCTTTGCATTTTTCTCAAGCCAAATTTCAGCTTGGTAAGTTACATTGTGTGAATTATATATTCAGAAAAGAATCTATTTCCATTCAGGAAAGTCAGAGAAACTGACTGCCCTGCAGTGTTCTCCTTGAGTACTAATTGATAGTTTAAGTAGGAAATTATTTAGCTGACCTTCAGAATACATTGATATTTGTTATGAACCCAGTTGTTACAAAGTATTGCTATTGTTGAGATATAAGGCTTTACTCTTGTACTTTCCAAAATTGGAGGTGTTGCTTATGTCATTTTGGCTTGAAGGAAATTAGTTTCCTTAGTTATAGTATCCAGCAAACTGTTAGAATGCCTTCACTTTTTTTCCTTTGTGGCTCAAGTTAACAGATAACTAACAATATACAAATCTTAGTAACTGAATAAAACAAAGGAAATCATCTATTGACAGATCTTTTCTGGCCACACAACTAAGAAAAGTTTTAAATTTAAGAAATGACCACATACTTATAGAGGAAATTTTATTATTGTACCCATTTAGCTTTTTAACTCCTCTTAGAGACCTAATGGCTGACTTGTAATTCACCTTCAGACAAACATTTAATTGCATTTTTCAAACCATGGTGGGCATCATCTAAAGAGGACCTACAAAAAAAAAAAAGTAAAAATAGGGACTTTTTTTCATCTTTTGCTGTTTTACTCCTTTGTAAAATCCTCAGAGTATGCATAGTACCCTAGTGTCTGACAGTCAAGTCTAGCTGCAGCTTTTGAATTCTTAAAGAAAGAAATAGATGAAAAGATATGTTTACAACTGATAACAGATTTGTTCTGCCATTTGAGAAAATTAGACTTTGAGGTAAGAAGAACTTGTGTTATCTTGCTAAGTGTTGACATAATTATTGCATCTAAATTTATTTTATTTAAAATACAGAAGTCTCACTAAAATATTTTTTATGCAATTTTCCATTGAACACCTTATTTCAATATTTATTACAGGTGACTTGCATTTAGAGATGAAAAGTAGAAATTATTCTAAAATATTCTAAAATATAAAAATGTTTAAAATAGACTTTATTTTCTTCATTATTTCTAGGACATTCAGTTTGGTAGATGATGCTGTTTTTAATACTTAACATTCTAATATAAAGGCTTTAAAATTTTTTCTACACTAAGCTAAGGCTTACAGTTTAGTTAGTTAATTTTCTCTGAGTATTGTTCTACTTTTTGTGATATAGTCAATGACTTTTTTTTGTTAGTTTTAACTATTGATCTCATGCTAGACAGATTACTATTATAGATGCAATATTAACATTGTGATATTATGTACGCTTGTCAAGTGGCGGTATTGAACACATTGGAGATTTTCTTCTGATTTAAAAGAACTAACATTACTGCTGTTCACACAGCAGAGCTTTGAAATTCTAAGATTATCCTATTTATATTCTCTAGATAAGCAAGCGTTAAAAACTACCTTCTTTATATGCCTCATACATCTTTATAGTATTTTGTATAGCTAAAATTTTATAAGTTTTTTGCTTTAAGCTAGCTCTTTTGCTTTAAGCTATTCTGAAGTGAACATAATGTAATTTCTTTATATCATCTAATTTGCTAAGTCGCATACAGAATTTAATGCTGAGAGAAAATGATTTAAGTGACACGAATAGAAGTTAAAGGCTTCATTCAGATGCGTTGTCAGGGAGCCCCTGAAAACGCAGTGACCTTCCCAGCTGCAGCGAGGTCAGAGCTGTTACAGGATACTGGAAGGTCAGGGGTGTGATCTTACCGCACACCTTTGCAGTTCTACCACAGGAAGGAGTTTCTGACTAACCACCACTGGCGTTCAGGGATTGTTCCTTTTTTCTTGCCTCTTGATTTATGACTCAGTAAATATCAGAACCATATTTTCTGAGAACTGTATCTACAAGCTTTGTGATTTATTGAAGAGTCAGAATTCACAGGGCAGAGGTGGTAGATAGTAAAAAAGAAAGAAAGGGGGACAAAGGTACAAGGTAATAGGGAAACTGGGGACCCTCTATCACATTTGCTTTATTCCTTCTGCATTAACTTTGTAGGCCAGAAAGGCGAAAAATATCTGTTGGATAGCAGTTACTTTTTATTACTATTACATGCCTTATTTTACTATCCTCTTTATTTCTATCAGCATCTACAGTTATTTAAAGCATCAATTTTATAGGTACAAAAGTACATACAAATGCTGTCATTAGGAAGCTACTTCACAGAAAGTTTTCCAGATACTCTTTATTATAATAATAAAGTTTCATTTACATTAGTATAAAGGTAATTTATTCGTGTATATAGATGTGTGAGTTTTTCTGAAAGGAGGGATTCTTGAACGAAGATTAAAACTAAGGTTCTGGGAGCAGACCATTAGCACACCTAGTCTCAGCTTGGATTCACACATACATAGTTGAGAGGCTGATAGCTATTCATGGAAATGAATTAATATTTTTAAAGGAATTGGTTTATCAAAGGCCCTTTGGGGTTTTCTAATGTTCTAAAGGTTCTAGAAATTGCAGGAAAATTTTTGGTGCATATTACCAAGGAGAATTTTGAGTCTTAAAATTGCTCATGATTAAATATTTTTTTTATAATTTATTTTGGTATCATTAATCTACAGTTACATGTGCAATATTATGGTTATTAAACTACCCCCTTCATCAGGTCCCCCTCCACCAACCCCATTACGGTCACTGTCCATCAGCGTAGTGAGATGCTATAGAATCACTACTTGTCTTCTCTGAGTTGTACAGCCCTCCCCGTGCCCCCCCAACATTACGTCTGCTAATCGTAATGCCCCTTTTTCCCCCTTATCCCTCCCTTCCCATCCATCTTCCCCAGTCCCTTTCCCTTTGGTAACTATTAGTCCATTCTTCGGTTCTGTGAGTCTGCTGCTTTTTTGTTCCTTCAGTTTTTTTCTTTGTTCTTATACTCCACGTATGAGTGAAATCATTTGATACTTGTCTTTTTCGGCTTGGCTTATTTCACTGAGCATAATACCCTCTAGCTCCATCCATGTTGTTGCAAATGGTAGGATTTGTTTTCTTCTTATGGCTGAATAATATTCCATTGTGTATATGTACCACATCTTCTTTATCCATTCATCTACTGATGGACACTTAGGTTGCTTCCATTTCTTGGCTATTGTAAATAGTGCTGCATAAACATAGGGGTGCATCTGTCTTTTTCAAATTGGGCTGCTGCATTCTTAGGGTAAATTCCTAGGAGTGGAATTCCTGGGTCAAATGGTATTTCTATTTTGAGTTTTTTGAGGAACCTCCATACTGCTTTCCACAATGGTTGAACTAATTTGCAGTCCCACCAGCAGTGTAGGAGGGTTCCCTTTTCTCCACATCCTCGCCAACATTTGTTGTTGTTTGTGTTTTGGATGTTGGCCATCCTCACTGGTGTGAGGTGATATCTCATTGTGGTTTTCATCTGCATTTCTCTGATGATTAGCGATGTGGAGCATCTTTTCATGTGCCTGTTGGCCATCTAAATTTCTTAATCTTTCTGAATTTATTGGGACTCTTTTTGTGGCCTGGTATGTGATCTGTTCTGGAGAACATTCCATGTGCACTTGAGAAAAATCTATATCCTGCTGCTTTTGGGTAGAATGTTCTGTAAATGTCTGTTAAGTCCATCTGGTCTAATGTATTGTTCAGTGCCTCTGTATCCTTATTTATTTTATGTCTTGTTGATCTCTCCATTATGTAACTGGTGTGTTAAAGTCCCTTAATATGATTGAGTTGCAGTCCATTTCTCCCTTTAGTTCTCTTAGTATTTGTTTTATGTATTTGCTCCTATTATGGAAAGATTACTTACAAGGTAAAGAAAAGACTTCAAAATCTCTTATCCAGCCAATAGTCCAAGAAAAAGTTTGTCCTTTTAACAGAGGAAAATTAAGTTTTAGTTTTACGTGAGTACATTATTGATTTTAAAGCTTAATTTTATAACCCTTATAATAAATTCATTCAGTTTTAGCCAACTTAACCACAGAAGGTAAGATTTTCTTTCTCTCCCTTTCTTTCTTCCCAACTTCCTATTTAATATATCCTTTATTCTTCCCTTTTCCATTTTTAAATAACCAGTTTTATTTTTGGACACATTTACTTTCTTTTCTCTTAACAAAAGGCATCTTCATGTCTCCTCTTTCCAAAACACATTTTACTTTTCTTGCATACAGAGTTATTTCCCTTACTAGTTCTAGTAGTTTTAATTACATATATGTTAGAATTCTTAACCCTTAGAAATATTAACTAAGAAATAAACAATTGTGGACCATTTGTTACAACAGCATTCTTTAGATTAGCAAATTTGTGAATACATTTCTTAATTTTAATATACTTCTTCATAGTGAAAAAGAAATGTTTTCAATGTGGTATAAAATGTATTTATTAATAGACACATTTACCTTTTAGTTCTTTGTAAAAGGAGGCCCAAACTGGATAAATCTAGGTTCAGTAATTAATGTTTCAGTATTTTGTCTTGGAATTGCTGAAGTGTCTTGCCAATGGGTTTCAGCCCCAGTCAAGTTTGCTATGGGTTCAATGCGACCAAAGAAATTGACAGCAGAACGTTCTTTGGGGTGAAAGGATTTATTACCCGGCTTGTTTTCCCAGCGGAGGTCCAGCACTAGTGTCTCCACTTCCACCCAGAGCCCTGGGCCGAGCTCTCTATATAGCACAATAATAGCTTATAGCCTAAAGGTGTGGAAGCAGTAGCCTAGCAACAGACCAGTTACATCATCAGGTGGTTTAAGTTCAGTGAGAATCCTGGCCATAGGAACCCCAACTTTCCCACACTCCACCCCTCCAGGATTCTTGCCTTACAATCTACACGCTTTCCATCTCTCACAGTGGTCCCTGTGCAAGAAAGCTGGAGCACTGTAACCAGACTCCACACAGCAACAGAGGCTAACAACAACTTAGAGATAATAAAAAATTAAGATACAGGTGACAAAAATTATAATAATCCTCAAGCCAGAGGAAGTTCCCAATCCACAAAGACTTTAGGGGTGATAAGACACATGTTTTAATGCCACCAACATAGGCAAATCTTTTCCATCAGGTAGGATGCATGCAAGAGAGTGGTCCTGTGATCTGTAGCAGGAAGGGGGTCCCTTCCAGGTCTAGTATACCATACTTTTACTCCTCTCCCCATGTGGGTTATTGAAGGGTCTATATGTAGTGCTACTGGAGGTGCATGCACTGGCCATAATGATAAAACAAAACTCCCTAGTAAGATGCTCCTACCTTCTGGCTGTTAGGATATACTACTGTGACCTTTGGCGGCCACTCTGCTGTTATTCCAGGAATACACAGAAGGCCAGATTCCAGGCCTTGTCCCCAAGGTGCCAGGAGAGCCAGCCATCATTGGTCCATGTATCGAAAGGTCCAAGGCCATGTCCACTCAATGGAGTCTCTGGGATTCAGTGCAGTTGGTGCTGGCAGCAAGATATTATTCTGGTGGCCGAACCTCGGCTTCACTGATTCTTCCTTGGTTTGCACTTGCAGTTGTATAGGGGAGGCTGCCATATGTGTTAACATGTCTATGGGGCTCAGGGCTCCCTTTCGGGGTCTCTCATTCAAACGTTGTAGCATGGTCCATAAGCCGACTGACCATCCTCACAGACTATTGGTATCTGGATTTAGTCCAGATTTTAACAAGCCATTGTGCCTCTCTATCATGCCTGCTGTGATAGGATTCTATGGGACATAAAACTTCCATTTGATTTCCAGCTGTCGCACCCATTCTTGCAGTGTATGTCCAGTAAAATGGGTACCCTGATCACTCTCAATTACCTGTGGTCGGCCATAGGCAGCAAAGAGACGCTCCAGGCCTCTTTTGGTCATCTGCTGGTCTGTACAATGGGTAGGAAAAGCAACCAGAAGTCCACTAGCTGTGTCCACAGAAGTCATAGCATACTGATATCCTTCTTACACAGGTAGAGGCCCAATATAGACTATCTGCCACCTTACAAGGGGTATTGGCCCCTTAGCTATTGTCCCATGGTGCTGTGGATCTTGGTGTAATTCCCTTTTGGAGCACATGACACACTCCTGCTGGGCTCTACTAACTTCTTCGAAGGTCAAAGGCAAGCCCCACCGATGGGCTACAGCCTACATTGTCTTTTGCCCCACACGCAACAAACACTGACGTAGCCATCGGGTTACATCAGAGGCAGGCTTTCCTTCTAACCAACGTATCTGGGCCAATTTATCTGCTTCATCATTTCCTGAGATGCCCGTGGCAAATGATCTGTCACATAGTATACTGTAATCATTTTAGTCTGACCACAGGCCCATAAGTCTTGCCACAATTCTTGCCCCCAAAGAGGTCAGTGACCAACCAGCCATTTGGCATGGTACCAGGTTGGTAGCCACAGGGTCAACCCCCAATAGACAGCCCAGCTGTCAGTGCAGGCAGCTATACGGGAGGGATCCTGGCTTATCACAACCACACGGCCCGCAACTCTGCCCATTGGCGGCTCTTCCCCTCACCATCTTCCATCCATATTGTCTCAGTCTTAGCATGGAAAGATATGGCCCTCCATTTTGGGGGCTGCCCACGGCTGGAGCCATCTGTGTACCATACATCTTCGGGTATACGGGCTCTTCCCTCCCGATAGGGACTCTCTGCAACTAATGGTTCAGATGCAAGTTCTTCCTGCTTTTTACTAGTATATGTCACTGGCCCCAACACACGTTGGAGTTCTTCACTCGGGGGGCTACTAGAAAGGGCATTACACTGCTGTAGGTAAGCACCCCACTTGGCTAGTGTGGGTGTTTGTGCCACGCCACTCCTTGACTTTTGGGCCCAGTCTCGTACCCACTCCAAAATGGGATAGGTGGTTATTACCTTTATCGGGGCCATTCCAGCGATGGGTTCTGTAGCCAGCAATACATGATGCACGGCAGCCAGTTGTTTTTCTATGAAAGTGTATCGTACCTCTGCCTCTTTGCAGAGCTGTGACCAGAATTCAACAGGTTGGCAAGTTCATTCAAGCCACTGCCACAGACCCCAGCCATAACTGTCTTCAGTGACATGAACATCCAGCTCACAGGGCCTTGATGGGTCTATCACACTCAGGCCTGCATGGCCTTGACTGCCCGTTTTGCTGTAGTAAAGGCAGATGCACATGTCTCATCCCAGGCCTAGCTGACACCCTTTCGTACCAACCGGTATAAGGGCTTCAGAATTTGTGCCAAGTACGGGATAAACACTCTCCAGTAGCCTAGAAGTCCCAGAAACTCCTGTAGCAATGCTACAGTTGTGAGGGTAGGAAAGGCCTGGACTTCATCTATAACTGCTTCTAGTATCACTTTGGTCTTACAAGACCAGACGACCCCCAAGAATTTGACAGACAAACCAGGTCCCTGAACCTTGGAGCTGTTCACAGCCCATCCTTTCTTGTAAATGTTGCAGCAGTCTAGGTGCTGCACCTTCTAGATCTGAAAGAGAATCAGATATGAGCATAACATCATCAATATAATGGTACAGCCTCACCGTTGGCGGTTTCTCCCATGTAGCCAAGTCCTGGGCTACAAGTCCATGACAGATGGTGGGGCTGTGGAGGTATCCCTGTGGGAGGATGGTGAAAGTCCATTGCCGTCCTTCCCACATGAAGGCAAAGTGTTCCTGACTTTCCTGCTCAATGTTAATGGAAAAGAAGGCATTAGCAAGATCTACCACATAATGGTATGCTCCTAGTTCATGGCTGAGGGTATCTATCAAACCTGCAATAGAGGGGACAGCAGCATGCATAGGGGGTATGACTTTATTTAGTTCTCTGTTATCCACAGTCATACACCAGGAGCCATCTGGCCTTTTCACAGGCCACACTGGGGAATTGAAAGGACTATGGGTGGGCTTTATAATACCCACCTTTTCCACCTTCTGGAGAGTTTCTCCAATCTCTTTATGCCCTCCAGGCAGTTTGTATTGTTTGGTATTAGTCATACACTGAGGCACAGGCAAAGTTATGGGTGGGTTCCTAGCACAGAACTGCCTTCACCACACATACTCTCAGTCTGAACTCACCTGCAGTGGTCTTCAACCACAGACCCTGCAGGATATCAACCCCCAAAATATACTCAGGGATAGGAGATGTATATACACGGTATACTCTTTTGTGGGTAAACGCCCTATTCCCAAAGGGATTTGGGCTTTTTTCACTCTGATAGCCTTACCCCGTATCCACCTATGATAGTGGGGGTCTCAGGGAACCGCTCAGGGTTACCATGAATCAGTGAACATTCAGCCCCAGTGTCCACCAGAGCCAGGACACGTTGTATGTTCACTGGGGACCAGTGGATAGCTATTTCAACATGTGGCCTCTGGTCCCCCCTGACCTTCCCCTCAGTCAGACTGTGTTCCCCAATCACCTTCCTGTGTGGGCTCAAGTGAGGCTGGCTCACTGTCCAGCAGGAAGTCTTGCAAACATAGAGGGTAGACTTGTGGCTCTGTCTCTGACCTCTGCCTCTTTGGTCTTAATGGCTGGAACTGCTGCTCTGGTTTCAGTTGTTTCCATAGATCTAGTAAGATCCTATTTGACTTCCCATCTAATTTCCTTCCATCTGCTCCTGCCCGTATTAAATCAACCCACATCTGGGTCCTTGTAATCTTCATGGGGCCCTGTAAATTCTTCTTTTGAGAAGCAGATCTTATTTCTTTCTGGGTTCTCATTGCTTCAGCCTCTCCTAACTCTGCTACTGTACATGTCACCTCGCTAATGGGATGCCCTAAGTGAGGGGAAAGAATGGCCACTAGAGACCCAAAGAGGGTGTAGGAGCCATTTGAAGCACAATATTTCTCATCCCAGTAGTGAAAATCTCTTCATCTTGGCCATAATTCTCTGGACTATGGATAGCATTTCTTATGCCTAGCTCTTGTAATGCCTGTTGGAGCTCAGCATACGTCTGCCATCTAACAGGAGAGGATGGTAGATCACCCGGATTGAGCCACACAGCACGAAGTGCAGCCATAAGCCAGTTGAGGAGGGAGTGACTCCCTGGGGTCTGATGTGCATTTTGTAATCACTGCCTCAAGGCAGGCTGCACTGTCAGGGAAGCCAGCTTTCCCATCTCTGATCCCAACAGAACAATTCCATCCACCCCTAAGTCCCACAGACACAGGAGCCAAGTGGATATTGACTCTGAGGGCTTCTGCCTAAACTGGGAGCCTAAATCCACCAGCTCACCGTGAGTATAGGGTCAGAGCATAGAGTGCTCCACGACCTGGGGAGGGGGCT